>KV751405.1:253510-266293 GCA_001698575.1 Mola mola
CCTGTATTCCTCTTTCCTCCATTCATCTCTGCCTCCGTCTCCTCCCGCTCATCCCTCGGCCCTGTGAGACAATGTCTTGTAACAATACCGAGCTTAATCTCCGTATCAAAGCCGTTTTTCCCCTCCGCTGAGCACACACACAAACACGCGCACATGCACTTTCACTGGGCTGCCGGCGGGTTTTGCCTCTCATGAGGGGCGAACGGAAATGCAAGAGGGCGAGCAGATATGAAGTTATTCAGTTGTGCGTGTTCAGTCACCTAACCCAGGATATATAAAGTGGGCAAATTAGATTTTTTAACATTGATTTTTAGATGTCCTACATCTTTGGGCATCTTCTGCAGTGTTTTGTTGGGGCCTGTGGGGCAGGAGCCTTGTTTGAATAATGTTGGTTCAGCTCAGTCTGAAAGCCCCACGATGGCATAACAGTAAAATATTTGGGTCATTCTTGTTTGATGAGAAGAGATTTTCTAGGGGCTCATTTCTCCTCGAGGTGTAGACGGTGTTTTAGCTGCTAATGAGGTGGATAAATGAAAACTTATTTATTATGTTTATTACACTTTATTACACATTTATTATGTTTATTATTATGACACATATTTACTATCATTAGGCACATTAGCATCATTCTGGGTATTTATTAGACCTTAAAAAGTTTATTTTTGTCCTTAGCCACAATATGAACAAAGCGCATATACAGATACATATTTGTAGTTTTGAGTACTTCCTGCATCCTGCAGTTATATGCTTACACATATTTATACCATTACTTTAAAAAGCAACCTTTTGTACTGCACATATACTGCTCATTTTATTCAACTTCTCAGTTTTTACCATCCTTATGGGTATTCTTTTCTTTTTAAGTTCCCTGAGAGAACAAGTAAGGCTGATTCTGGACACACAGTTTCTAAAGATGTTTAAATGAATGCTTAAGTTTATCTACTTGGTGGTCATACAGACTTTTCTTTTAAATTAATCTGTGTTCCAAGGAGCAAGTAAAGTTATAACATCCTATGTTTGAGTTCATGTTCCTCACATGGGACATGTCAGTCCTGAAACAACATATCGTGCTGCCCTAAAAATGTTTATTCTGCATGAAGACATTCTAAACACTATAATGCTCATTAATAGCAAATATAGAATTCGCTATACAAGATTTATCTCAGAACTCAGAATAATCTTAGTATGCTTTAACTGTATTAATGCTTGAGATCTACAAGACTACATTTATTAAGTGTTAAAAGTATCCAAGTAACTGCAATTGAACTCTTTGCAAGTCAGAGTAGTAAATTGAGGTTTTATGTAATTGTAATGTAATTAAGTCATTGATAGTTTAAAACTTTCAGCGAATTATTTATGAGCGAAACTCTAATATAAAGTGTCATATAAATGTAAACTATCAAACAGAAGCAACAAATTGACCCACAATGAAATTAAAATCTACTACAGCATCTTCAAACATAAATAAAATGTGTTGCAGTCTTTTAAAAATGGAAATGAGCCGACTGTTCCGTGCAGCTGACCAGCTGATGCATTCGGGCGTGAACCGACCGATCCAATGAAATCACTCGATGCGCTTCTGCTTGCAGTTCAACCGCTGCATCACCTCCCAGCTGATCAAGTGGTTCAGCAACTTCCGGGAGTTCTACTACATCCAGATGGAGAAGTTCGCCCGGCAGGCCATCAACGAGGGCGTGGCGGCAGTGGAGGAGCTGGCGGTCGGCCGCGACTCCGAGCTCTTCCGGGCCCTCAACATGCACTACAACAAGGCCAACGACTTCGAGGTAAGACGACAACAGGTATTTCTTAAACGTCTCTATTCTTCAGTTGACCATCAACCTTTGAATTACAACTGGATTCAGCACACAAGCGTCCTCCACGCAGTCGTCTGCTCAGAGCGCAACAGTCACCTCGCAATTCTGCTGAGGTGTGGATGTTGCAGTGCGTGTTCGATGAGGCGAGAGAGGACGCCGCTCCAGGCGCGGGTGTCCTTGTCAAAGCGATTTGCAGAAGTCACAAGCCCTCCCTCACCTCCCCCCCCCACTCTCCCAATATTGGTCTAAGGGGACCTGAGGGCCCTGAAACTGTTCAACGTAACATCGGCAGCATTTAGATTTCCATTAGCATGCGGCTCGCCACTGACTCACACACATTTTTCTGCTCACAGGAGGGGAAATGTCAGCGCTTAAAAGCGCACACACACACACACACACACACACACACTGAGGCTGCTCAGGAGGGATGAGGAGGAAATGCTTTGCATGCTTTGAATAACAAGAGTCAGGTAGCTTTTCACAGGTGTATGTCTAAAGAGGCGGCACGGCGGACAGAAGCACGCATTCAAATAGTTTGCATGCTGTTGACTTCAGCTCTCCAGTGGGGTGATTCTGAGGGGTTCGTACGGGGGTCAGGGTTTTAGCCACCATAAATCATGTGTACTTTAAAGTTCAAGTCTATGATTCTCGAAGCTGGATTCCTGCATCTGTTCAGCTCAGCTCACTGCGATATGAAAATCCACTCGAAACCAGAAACTGATACAGGCAAACTGAGACATTACAGTGAACATTAAGTTGCTTTTTTTTTGTAAGTAGTTTGAATAACCCCTTAGTGCATTTGCAGGAGGGAATGATTTGGTGCCTTCAGTGAAGCTCAGAGTTGGAATTTTAGGTTTACAATATGATTTGATCTGCCCGTTTCATCATTTAACAAAACGTTAAAATATCAGAAAAAAACTAACTCCAAAGATTCTCAGATCACTACAAAAAAGCAGCAAAAGGCGTAAATAGATATGAATAAAGGGATGTTATTCTTTAAAGTCACTAGTCTTTGCTAACGAGTCACAATTTTTTTCACTTTTTTTTTTTGCAAAATGAGATTTAAGACAAATTATAATATCATTTCCAGACACAAAGGGCATGTTGACATGTTATCTACAGCTTTCCTTCTGCTGTTTATATCGTGTACAACCATTTAACATCTCAACCGTATGGATGAATCATGAACTGAACTGATCTCTTATCTTTGCTCACAACTATGGTCTCTTTCTGGGATGGTGATGAAGGTCACTACAGCTGCCCACAGTTGTCTGTGGGCAGCTGTAGTTCCTCATCTCCTCATGTTGCACACTGGAGGCCTCAGTGACTCAGTATCGCCTCTAGAGGACCTGTCCGATATCTCAATCGTCTTAAATAGTCACTTATTTTTATTGATTTATCGACCAGCTGGCAATGAATCATTACATGAGTCAACTGCATAGTTTAGTTTTTTTTCCTCGTTATGAACTGATGTTAGAGTTTGATTATTTATTAACAAATTAAAATGTCATAAAAATGAAACTCCACAGATTCTTGAATTACTATAAAACTAACTCTTGGAATGTACAGTATATAATTGGTTTTAACACTTCAAAAATGACTGTAAATCCAGTGATTTAATTGAGCAGGTTGATTTATTGCTGACACACACACACACACACACACACACATCAGCTTAACCAAACTGGACCCTTTCAAAACACTTTTAAGACATTTCCTAAGCAAACACTTAAGACATACAGAACAAACAAGTCCAAGAAAAAGGGACCCTATGAGGACCCATGAAGACGCTGACTTTTGCAGACTAACTCAGCTACCTGAGTGTAAAGAATCAGTTTCGATTTTGAGATGAGTAAAATTCTATCACGACTTTAGTAAACAAATGTGTGTGTGTGTGTGTGTGTGAGTTATGCAAATGTGGGTGTACATTTTCCTCCATCCATCCATCCCTCCACCCTCAGGGAACATTACTGGCTGGGGACCCTCCCTCTCTCCCCTCTCTCCCCTCCTCTGTCAAACTCAGCGGCGTGAAACTGGAACCACGGCCGATTCAGCAAGTCTCCAGACGTGCACGCACACACACACACACACACACACACAGACAGACTTCTCCTTTCGCCAAATTTAGCACCATTACAGTTCCACCTTGGTTTGTCCCCCATCACCTCCACTCCTCCCCTTCCTTATCTTCATCTCTCACCTCCTCCTCTCTTACCGCTTCTTTCCTTTCACTTCTGTCTCCTCTCATTTTTACGCGCCAACTTCCATTATTTCTGCCATAAAAAAGCTGCTCTTTGTCAAATTAACAGCTCAAACGAGCCCTCACAAGGTTAAATAATTAGCATTTATTCTGTTTTTCTTCTGGAAATTCTTTGTCAGTGCTGTGTTTTTGGCTTGAAAAAGAAAAAACTTGTGTCATTAGTCGGCCGACGCGAGCAGCATTTTAATCAACGTAGTTGACGGTTGCGGGAAACGCAGTGCAATTTGCCGTGTGTGTGTGTGTGTGTGTGTGTTGTCACCCAAAGTTGGCGTAAACAGGTCTGAGTAATTATAGCAGGTTCATTAATTACCTGCAGCCACATTCTTTCAACTCTTTCTTGTTTACCTCTCCTCCTTAGAGCCCTGAAACTATTTTGTCCTAATTGCATCTCTGCCCACTAACTAATGAGGAAGGCAGAGAAAAGAAGTGAGCTGGAGAAAAAGGAAAGGAACTGCCATCTTACATAAAAAAAAAAAAAAAAGCTTTTCTTTGCCAGGACACTCAGGGACACACAGGGAAAGGCGTCCGCTGCCACCTTCTGCCAAGAGGAAGAGAAACATTTTCCTCTCTTTCGTCTCGTTTTATATTGAGAACAGATCGACGGCGCCGACGCGTCGGTCTGCCAGCAGCACGGCGCTCAGAACTTTGGGTGTGTGTTAAACTTCCTCAAAAAGAGGGACAATGAGGTGTTTTAATGAAGCCGTTCAGAGGACATCATCGCTCCAGTTCAAGGATGCCCAAACACAGACGCTCATTTGTGTTGGTCTGAAACAACAGAGATTGTCTCTCTTGAAGGGTGGGTGTGGTGGCCACCAAATTCTGCCACACAACCCTGGAGGACACAGAGAGGTCCAATACTCACATTTCAGGGCTATCTGGTTTCATAAGCGGTGGGCTCCATGAAAGGCCGGACTCATGTCTTTCTCCTCCATTTTAGGTTCTTTGTCATCCTTTGTGCCTCCTCATTCATCCGTTCACTTGGCTTTATCCTCTTCATCTTCATTCGAGCTCGCTGGAGAGGCATCTATTCTCCTCCTCGTGGAAAACACTAAAATAAAAGCTTCTAGGTGAAGTTTGAGGCTATTTTTGCGGCGTCTGCAAGGCCGTTACTTTTTTGTATCGTTTTGTTTCGCATAAAAAAAACGCACCAAAACATAAAGTTTTGTCAGTCCCTCTCTTGGTATTTTCTTTCTCTTGCTCTGATCGCCAAGCAGGAACATGCTGGAATTCATGATCTGAAGATTTTTTCTTTGAGGACACACCATCTTTGAACCCTCCCCCCTGAAAGAAAAGATGCTACCATAGCATTTTAAGCAGAATTTTAGCACCATTAGAGACCAAGGAGCTGTTTATTCAAACAAAGACTGTAAAATATTGGCGCGTTATGGCCCTTCCTTTATATGATAACAATGTTTGGGGAGTCTGAAAATGCAAAATTTTGAAACCAGAAATCTTTAGAAAGCACCATTCCTACTGCCACTACCCTGACATTACAGTGATGTCACAGTTCCTTTCGTACATGCGTGACTATTACGATTTGGACTTCAGCTCAGCCAAAACGTGGCCAAACAAGCCAAAGAAGCAGCAACAATTCCAAAGATTCAGCTTGGGATGAGCAGCAGGCTGCAAGGTAGCTGTTTAAACCTACAGCAGGCGTCTGACGTGTGTAATTTCAGCAAGTTAACCCCAGTGGATGGCAGCAAACACCACAGAATGATAGTAGAAAAAGTAATTTATTTTGTGTGAGACTACAAACTTGTATTTAGCAGTAGATAATTGCTTTGTTCATATTATTATGATTAGATCAGTTATTTCGGGCAAACAATATGGAGCTTTAGCCAAATTTTCTGTTTTATTTTTTATTTTTTTTTTTTTTAAACACAATGGATAGACTTTTCCGTTTCTTATGGTCCATTGTTGTCTAAACGGCGCCCAAATTTTGAAATTAAAGCCTTAAATGTGCAACTTGTAATTCCCAGCCACATGCCTTGAAAAACTAGGGGGCAATATTTTATTTCATAACACTAATGTCAAGAGTTGTGAATAAAGGCAACTGCTAACTGACCACACAATCTGACCACAGAGAAACTGCAAACCTGGTCAAAACAACACTGCTACATAATTCTGTGAGTGCCGTCTGCCTCTAGTTCACATTATAGTGTGCTTAATGCACTTTATATCTTCACCACTTCGCATATATTTTTTAATAAGCGTTAGTTTTTTGTTTTTAATTGCACTTTAGATACATTTTAATAAACAGCCAAATTTAGATGTTAGTTGACCCGTAGGTTTTTACTTGAAAAAAGCCATACATTAGCTGTATATAAGCTGGAAATCCACACCAATACTTACTCATTTTACTTCTTGTGTCGCTCCTTATCAAACACTGTCTTTCTGGGAGTGGACGTTTGGGATGGTGATGAAGGTCATTTCTGGTTAGTTCCTGGGAAAGCTGGGGGCAGCTCTTCTTCATCCCAACCCGTAGCACACTGCTGGCCACATTATTGCCTCTAGAGGCACACGTGGTATTACAATAAAGATAGGCCGCTGCTAGTCGGTTAGCATGCTAATTCCAGTCACATAAATAGAATTTTGGGCAAAGCGTTGAAATTTCCCATTAAGATGATAAGGTTAGTTCAATCTTTGAATGTTTTCAATCTAAATATTGTTTGGATCTTACAAATTGCCTTATTAAACGAATGAAACCATCTCCCAGAAGACGTTTGTGTGATTGTAGGTAAAAGATTTGCTATTGAATGTACAATTCTGAGTTGGTCTGTTGGTTAAAGCTGGAGACTGGGATTCCTGTGTGTTGCCTAAATAGATTAAAAGCAAAAGTTTTGTTTGTAAGGATACTATAGATTAGTTGCATATGACCACACACACACACACACACATAAGCCCTAAATCACACTTTTTCCGCTCAGTGCCATCAAGCAAGAATGAGCACTAAGTAACTGTCGCAGCTTGACAGGGAGCAGTGCGGTACAGACAAAGCCACCTGCCAGTTTCTGTCACTATAATTATAGCTATCTGCTTGCAGTGTGTGTGTGTGTGTGTGTGTGTGTGTGTGTGTGTGTTTTGGTCGTCCAGTTGAGAAGAAGAGAAAGGCATCATCTTTGTCACTGAGCCTGATTGGAATCACGAGGGGGCATCGTTTGTGCGTGTGCATGTGTACAGTCTTCCGTGTGTGTCGAGGGTGAATCTGTGTGTGTGTGTGTGTGTGTGTGTTGTATATGCAAGTGATTCCCTTCCCTTGGCCCAGCTGTCTCCTTAGCTTTAACAATAGGCCTGGTAACAAAGACGTGGCCTTCAGCCTCCGTCATGTGATACTAGTGGTCTGCAGCCTCTCAGTCAGATGACCCAGGCTATTGTCCTCTATGGGTGACACACACTCGCTCGCACACACACACAAGTCCAAGAAAGCGTAGCACATGTATGAGCGCACACACTCAAACTGGAGATGCAAAGACACACAGAGAGACGAGAGAGAGCGAGAAGAGACGCAATCTCAGGACGCAGACCCTTCCTCTCGGTCACATGCATTCTGAGCAAAGAGAAACATTATTGTCCCGCTGACAGTCACATCAGCACAGACAGTAAAATATATTGCTCACATACTTGTCTGCACTTTTACCTGTAATTTCTCACTTTAATCCTGCAAAGATCTGACTCATTTATTCATAATTGAATACATTCTGAACCATAAATCATAGATCTTTACTGGTCTTTTTCCCTGGACCTGGAATTCTGGTGCGTTTTTGGAGACTTAATACAATAAATCCAGAATTGTAGATACAATATCCAAATGTTTTTTGTCCTTTAGTTTAGCCATTGTTTTGATTATCGGTCGACATTAGCTTTGACCCTAATGGCCGTATTTTATGTTAGCCATATGTTTTCCCATAATGCTGTGGGAGACCAATGGGAGGCTGATACGGCCATCCATGAGTGTGCAGAAGGTTGGAAGAGTACTGTGACTGCCCCAACCCTCCATATCTATCTATCAGCAGCTGAAATAAAATAGCACAAATAATGCGTAGAATGCATTTTGCACATGTTGATTTTAGAAATTTGGTTAGAATTAACCGGATGTTAAGTTTAGGGTTAGGGTGCAGAACAAATGATAGCTTGTAGAACCTCTGGACAAGGGTTAGGGCTGTGAAACTAAGTACCTTGTGCAAATTTGTGCATTTTTCTTAACCAAAAGTTGAATAATAACCACAAAAAAAAAAAAAAATGCTTGTGTCTCTTTTACTCAACAATGCTCTGATTGACTGACTCAACAGAGTTTACCCAGTGTATTTAGCTGGCATGGTACGGACTGGTACGGCCTCGTTTAGCAGCACTGTTGATTTCAGATGCCATTTTTCATCATTGTAGGGGCATTTAACTCATCTTTCTTTTGTCGAACACCACTACAGCTTCTTTTAGCTGCCACACATGATAGTTAGTTTGGGAGGAAGATGTTTCAGTTTAGTCTTGTTGAGCTGACTTCTTCTGTTACAATAGCTGGTGAGTTTGATTGAATGCAAGCGTGTGCTCTGCTGGTATAAAAGTTTTTTACACCGCGTGCATATGCACTTGAAGAACTGATAAGAAATTTTTTTATTACAATATACATTACAAGTTAATAGTTAATATATTCTTATCCTTTACATTCGTAACTTCAATTAACTGGTGATGCTATACACACACACAAAACATTTTTTATTTTTTTTTAAGATTTTTTTGTTCATATTATACTTTCTGAATCCCAAGACTACATTAAAGCTTGTCTTAGTGGTCCCATCACTATTTATAAATTAACATGACATCACTGTATCAGAAATATTCTGATATCCCAGGTTGTCCTAAAAAAAAAAAATTCATGGTCAGAACACTGCAGACCATTTCCTGTCCTCATTTTCTGCCTAACTGCTGCCAACAGCTCTGTCTCCGGTGGTGCTGGGAATCATTCACAAAGTTTCAACATTCGTACCTTGAAACCAAAACAACTGAAATCTGTTTGTCAAGATTACATTAGCACTACCACTCTGCCAAAGTCTGAGGCCACCTTTAGATTAGCAATGTTGTAATGACCATGTTTATTTATCAGTCTCTGTTGGAATAAAAGCAGAAATTACGGGAAAGTATGCATGCAGTATTAAAAAAAAAAAAAAAAGGCTAAAGTGAAGAAACTAATGCGAGCTCCTTTACAATTAGCAAGTCTTGAAATCTCTTGTGCACATGAGATGAGATTATTACATTTGGTTGTTTACTGTGTTGACCTTTACATACACATTTTGTAAAAGTTTAGTTCAGTTTCAGTCCCATCATTCCATTCAAAGATGACGGAATTTGACAGACATAAAAGCGTAATTTTGCATCAGTGAGGCCACTCTAAAAGGGAAATCAGCAAACAAAATTAAAGAAGTGTAAAGTCCTCTTTGAGAGACCAGAAGTCCAGTGAGGACCTGGCTTAGCATCTGGCAGCTTGTCGACCTTCTACAGTCTTAAGAAGGATGGTGTTTGTGGAAGGGGAGCAACCAAGAAAGCACTTTTTCAGAAGGCTCAGATATACTGAAGCTGATGAAACACTGACCTGGGATCTCCTGGTCAGAAGATTACTGATTGTCACTGTTTCCCAGTTTCTAGGCTAAAGTAACGCTATCTTTAATGAACAAGCAAGCACCACTACAAGTTAGTCTTTGCTGCTCATGAAATCAAGCACACTCGCTGGCTCATTGATGAGATTAACCCCTATGGTATAGAAATCTGGAACCAAATGATAAAATATTTTTTGATAGTAGGCGAAATCTAGGCAATTTGGTTGAGAACCAGCTGTCATCTCTGATAGATATAGTTTCTGGTTTACTTAACCTTTTTCCTGTCACACTCACATTATCCTAAATGAAGACGGCAGGATGAGGAAGACAGTGAGCGTGTGTGTGATGCAGTTAAAGAGACAGGGGACATGCAGGATGGGTGTGATTAGTTTTCAACCAAAACAACTGTGTTTTGACACAAATTAAGCAGTGTCATCTGCATAAAAATCAATATTAGCATGTCTCAGGGTGAGCTCAGCTCGCTGTAACAGTAAAAACAGGAATGGAAACATCATGTCAGGTGCTCAGCCACCAGAATCCCACAATCTTGTCGATACTCTTACTACGGAACAATGTCAGGAGAAATTTCCACTGATTGGTTCCTGTTAAAATAGGAAACAAATTAAGCAGTGTCATCTGCATAAAAATCAATATTAGCATGTCTCAGGGTGAGCTCAGCTCGCTGTAACAGTAAAAACAGGAATGGAAACATCATGTCAGGTGCTCAGCCACCAGAATCCCACAATCTTGTCGATACTCTTACTACGGAACAATGTCAGGAGAAATTTCCACTGATTGGTTCCTGTTAAAATAGGAAAAAAAAAAAAAAGTCGAGGGACGTGTGTTCGAGTGTGTGTTTTCCTGCCAGTGTGTGTGAGAGTAAAGCCAGGCCTGATAGCAGGGGAAGAGAGGGAGAGAGAGAGGGCGACGAGGAGGAAAAAGGAAGCAGATGCTTCTTTGCTGGCACAGAAGTGATATGTTCTCTCTCAAACACACATACACACACACACACAATCTGAAGGAGCAGCACATGAAAGAGTACCACTATTGTGTTGATTATAGAAAAATACTCCACTGACCAACGGCAAAGTGGACCTTCAAGGCCGCGGAGTGAAAAGAGCAATACCTTACAACAGCACTACGAATAAAAAGAGGTGTACTGAAAGATGCAACCGAGCTGATAAATAGTCAACGGTCATATGACCCACGCAGACGCGAGGTCATAATGAAAACACCACAGGTGTACGCGCACTTGAGCAAACATCGCCGGCGTCGCGGGGTATTGAAGTAACGTGGTAAACAGACGGAACGACACACAAAGGGTCACTTTCTGTTTGCGCACCTTGAGAATCAAACATATGGTGTTTGCACAGCGATGTCTTAAGAGCCTGGCGAGTGTGTGGCCGTGTGTGTGTGTCGGAAACAGGAAGGTGGGAGGGCAGTGTGGAGAGGTGAGAGTCAGCTGAGGACACACACAGGCACGAAAACTGTAGGAGGACGAGAATTTTTAGTTACTGAGTTGAGAAGGCGCAGGTGTTTCACTGTAGGTACAGTATGTAGTCTCCCCACTTTCAGTAACATTCTGAGAGGAGTTGGAAGGGAAAAATGGTTTAATTCTGTTGTTCATTCATGCACCGTGCCTTTTGTCAAAGTCTTGAAAACAGGGCTTTGGTTTAATCCTGCTTGTCAAAATTGGGCATAAAGAGGTAACCTACTTAAAAACAAACAAAACAAAACAGTGCCCTTTTGTGCTTCTGGTCCGACTGAATTAGTAAAACGGGCGTCACTGTTGCTAAGCGCTTATTGCTGTGCTCTTCCTGGTGTCACAGGCTGTGTCCTAAATCTCTCTCTACTCGCTGTATAGAGCACTTCATAGTGAACTCAATGGCCACATGAAAAACCGCTCATTTACTGGCAATGGTGAGGACATCATCGCTGTCGCACAATTAAAACATCTGATCAGCTGTATTTTGAGACCAATAACAAACATTGCATATTATATTAATAGATATAACACTTGGCACGTTTGCCAAAATTAATAAATAAGAAGTAGTTTATGGTCATTTATACTGCTCGGAGTGAGCATTATATTTGTGCCACAAACTGTGGATTTTTGTCTCTCCCATGTTGTGGAAAGATAAAACAAACTACTGACGACTGCCTATTCATTCGGCTTTGAGATCTCTATGACAATGCTCCCTGTTATTAATCTTTTTGTCCTTATTACGACAATAATTCTCATGCTTTTTGGAAAGGATCAGGAGAATACAAACAGTGAACAGGCAGAGACTTGCTGCTGTTGCTACGCCGGCAAGATGAAAATGCATTGGCGTTGGTTATTGTAAGATGTACATACATCCGTTCGACCTTTTCAACCCGTGAGTGAATCTAAGTCATTTCCATCATTTACATTTCTGAATATGGAACTATGATGGCCTTTATGTGCTGGGTCAGTGGCCACGATGCATTGTGCAATACTATGAGTGCACTATATAGGAAGGTTTGAGTTCCTGTAGGGGGCGCTGCTCAAGCTCACTGCAAACAAACTGCTGCATAACTGCAACCAAAGACGTACATTTCACGGCTGAGAAGAGCGCGTTCTGTAAAACGACTATTTGTGAGCCAGATTTTTTTTTTTTTTTTCCTTTTTTAAATGTAAATGAATTGTTCTAATGGTTGCAACTTTCCACTCATGATGAGGTTGATGCAAACGAGACCGTGACACCGATACGAAAACGAGGAACCCCGAAGGCTGGCGCATTTGCAAATGCAAATAAAGGCGAGGGCGTCGGGGGAGGGTGAGCGTGTCGGAGCCGGCCAGGTGGTTTCCCTCAGCGCAGCAGGAACTTCTCTCTCTCTCTCTCTGTGATTTGGATTAAAAACAAGAATCGTTGCTTTTCCAAGATTTCAGGGGTTGGAAGGAGGTGGAGGACGAAGATGAAAGAGAGGGAGGGAGGGGCAGCGATTAATAGATTTACAGGGTCGTGTCCTTGTGTGTGTGTGTATAGACAGTAATTGAGCCTCCCTTCATCCAATATTTACCCTCCAAACCAGAGCAATCATGTGAATTATGTTGACTGGGAACCAAGTGTCTCTCTTCCTCTTTATCTCTTCTTCTTCT
>KV751405.1:272519-282581 GCA_001698575.1 Mola mola
TGCCACCTCTCTCATATAGGTATTATTTCTGTCCTCGCCGACCTCTGTGTGCCGGTGCCAAACGCTAACTGGCTTCCACGATACCAACTGCTGCCACAGACATGGGATGAAGCGCCAGTGCTCGATAAAGTGTTTTTTTTTCTCCACTCGCTGTCTCTCAAGGAGTGTTCAAAACATGAATACACACTTATGCGCTCAAGCTTGATGGTTTTGGTGACATTTATGTGCAATAACAAAAAAATAGCCGAAGTTCATAATGAAAAAACTGAAATAGGAATCAGACTAAATTAATGAAGCAATGATAAGACCAGCATAAATACAAACTTTAGAGCTCACAGCTACAATAAAGTAGTGCCTCATTATTCTTAAGGCTAATGAAGCTTGTAGCTAAATGCTAATGCAGATGGAATCGCTAACTTCTACTGGACATAGAGAGATATGTGAAAGTTAGATTATGAGTACACTTATAAGTTATATAAACTACAATACTGTGCAAAAGTCTTCAGCCCCCACCAGTTTTGTTGTTTTAGCAGTTTTATTTCTTAGTTGTTTATTAAGAAAAACAACGTTCAGCCCTGAATTTAAGCTTTCTTTTGCACACTATTGTAAATACCAACTGCAGCCAAGGCTGGTGTGAAATCCATTAGCTTTGCTGGTATGTATGTTAAAGAAATGAACGTTCAAACTACTGCAATAAGGATCCTCTTAGTCAGATTCACACAATAGTGAGAAATGAAGATAACAATAAATAAAGAGATGTCGTGCACGATAACTTTTACTGCCAGCGCTTTTCATTAGAACAGGAGGTGAGGTCACTCTTTGCTCTATATGATCACACACACACACACACACACACACACACACACACACACACACACACACACACACACACACACACAGACACACCGTCTGCCCATGAAAGCACATCTGAGCAGCTCAACAATAAAACAGCTGTGTTTGTGTTGGCCTGCTGATACTTTCATTCTCCATCGCCCCGTCATACGCACAAAAAGCCACTCACACACAGACTGTCCGCAGAGATGGCATGACACTGATGCATCTTGGGTAATGGCTCCTGTTATTACGGAGCAGGGAGAGAGTTTATTAGGGAAGAAAATCTCCCTTCAACATAATTTCAGTAGCTGTAACTGTGCTGCTAAAGAGTCAGTGCAGCAGAAACAACTTAAACTGTGAGCATACGTATGAGTTTCCAGGAAACAATTTAGCGGTCAGCCCTCTGGTTTGAATATTTACTCGAGCAATGAAGCACTTCATTGAACACACACAAAACTTTGACTCAAGAATTATTTAACATGTGTGCTTCCTCTGGTATTTTTAGGGCATTCGTCACATTAAAAATCATGACGGTCGACAGGGATGACCCTTGTTTTAACATTGATTGTTTGAAAGTGTCCTTTAAAGCAGCTTGATCGTCAATGTCAAAGGACAAAAAGCGTGGCAGAATGTGTGAGACATACATCAACCGCACTATTGATCACTGGCAACAGTTTGGGCGAGATTGACGGTCAGCTGCAAGGACACAATTGTTAGATGAAGGTCTGTATTTGGCAGGTACATGAAAGTCAATGGACAGTTGTCTGATTTTGAATTCAGTGTTCCATCATAATTAAAACATTGGAACTTGAGCTTTGTTGGTGGCATTGTTTTAACAGGACAAAAGGCAATAATGAGTTGGTAAGAAAGTTCAGCCTTAAACATTCTGTGTGTAAGTTTACAATATATGTTTGTATTTTCTTTACAAAAAAAATCCCTACATGGCCTTAAAGTCTCGCGGGTTTGATTCTTCACCTTTGGCTCGTACAGGCTGTGGATATATCAATGTGCTCCACCCCTCGCCAGCCGGAGCTTGTAAACTAGTCTACTATACGCTGCACAGTTCTAACATTAGAGTAATACAGCCATACATGGTTGAACCCGACATGAAGAAGAAGAGGAGCTACATGTACAAAGTCGCCTACAAGTGGATGCATCAGAATGGGTCGTTTTGTTTCTGCTACGTTAAGCTCCACCCCCGCTAGTCGTCAGGATGTCTTCCTTGAGTGAGGGTTTTGCTGCCAGCAGTGCTTTGGGCTCAGCCTGTGCTTATTAACTTTTCACGCTGAAGAAGAGAAAACGTCTCCTCTCATTAAAGGGTAAAACTCTGACGACCAGGAAACAACTCACGCACGCCGTACAGAAAACTCACGCGCGGCTATTTGATTTGGCCAAATATGATCGCCAGTATCTGCGGAGCTTAAAGGTGCGCTCCTGGTTGCATACTCCTTTCTTGTTCTTTCATACTGTTTTAATGTTATTTGATATGTTTGATGCACTTTAAGATCTGTCCAAAATGAGAAGTGCGTTCTAATTAAATTGTTTTATTATTTATCATTATTGCCGGTATCTGAAAATTACATCACAACTAAGTGATTAATATTTCTATATCTATCTATATGTCACAATTTCTTCTTTTTTTATGCAAACAAATCCCTACATTTTAAAAGCTGAACCCCACAAAGCTTGAATACTTTCCCTTGAAAAACAACTTTAACAATTAATCAACTAATCATCTTGCTACTGCAGCTCTACTTTAAGATAAAACATGTGCATTATTCACTGATTTGTTTAAAAAGACCCAAAAATTGGTCAACTAGATGAGAAACTACTCAACAGATGAGTTCAGAATTATTAATCTTGTGGACAGAAAAAATGTGTTTACTTCTGCATCTTTTGAATCCTGTTTGTCAATAAAGACGAAACAAATTGTACTGCCGAAGTGTCAGGACTACAACCGACAGTTCTGCTGTTACAGTGTGATAAATACTTTTCATTTTCCGTTCAAGCGGCGTAAAAAGGTCAGTGCACCCTCTGACCTCAGACTGACCTGCAAGGTAATTATGACTCATTTAAAAACAGGTTACACGAGGACATCATTCAAATAAATGACCGACTGAATCGGACCGTCGCTGGCTGGAACGACCAGTGTTCGCTTGTTGAGCAGACTTTAATCAGCCAGCGCTGCAGGTTTATTTGCATCCGTTCCTTAAGATGGCCCCCCGGTGAATGGAGCTAATTGTTCTTTGGAGCCGCTTCCACTTCCTGTTCCCAGCATGCCCATACCCCCGTCGTGTCTCCATCAGCTCCTTTTCCATCCAAATTTGGGTAAGTTTTGACCCCCTTGATATGCAACAACCTTTCATTGACGTTTTCGTCTGTCAATCTCTGATTTGTTCAAAAAACATCCCTCAATTCGTCACAAATTTATGCATCTATCCATCTATTGATTTGTTTTTTTCCTTCAGTCTTTTGCCTCCTTCCATCAGCGGTCTGTTCGCTAATCAAACACCATCTGTCCTTCCAACCCCAACCTGTCTGGAACAGCTGCCAGACGCTCTCTTAACAACACTTTTAACAACCCTGCCGCATCTTCCGCGGCCCGCCGCCACCACTGGCCGACTCCTTTACGGCCAAACACAAACATGTGCAATCAGAGACAAACTCATCCAATTACAGCGTGACAGGTGATCAGGGCGCGAGTCGCGGAGCAGGGAAGAAGTTACGACGGAGGAAGGAAAATGTAAAAACTTCCAGTGGCCTCTTGTTGAACCTGAGTAGCACCGTCATGAACTGAATAAAATCATACCACAGAAAGAGGATTAACGAGATAGCAGAAGGAATAAACAAAGAGATAAAACAAAGGAGTCGGCGCTCGGTAATCGAGCGCAAGTCTAAATAGTAATCAAGGGAAGAATCAGCCGCCTGCTCAAAAAAGGGTTTGGAGCTAATGGCGGCAAGTAAAAGCTCCCAGCACATACGCATAAGATTACAATTTCACACACAAACCCTGAGTAATCACCAGTCACACACACATAAGAACACAATCATCTTAAAATCGCTCGGCTCCCGCGTACATTCAACGCAATCACCCCTCACGACATGCATCACAAACATAATCACTTCACACACAGAAGCGCGCATTGCCGTTGTTGCGAACATGCCAAGACATTTTCAAGTGTTATGTCCTGAGGAACTTCCCCAGCCAATCATCGGCGCATCGGCCAGATGTTCATGGCTGCTCAATGTTCCGCTGGCGTGCCGCAGCACGCGGGCTGGCGTCTCCGCCTCCCTTTACACATATGAGCGTTTGATATGAGCCCGAAGTGCCAAGGTTGCACTTTTTACATCACACAAAGGGTGAAGGGGGGGATGAAAGGAGGTAATGAAAGAATGGAGGGGAGAGTATAAAGTGGGGTTGGACTGAGCCATCGGCCATCATGACAGCATGATGTGGGGGTGGGGTGGTCACACCCAGAGCCCCCTGGCCCGGGATTGGTTGACGGGCTAAATCAAGACATTGCGAGGATGATAATGGACCGCTGACAATCACTTTATCGACGTCTTAAACTGTTTTCAACCACAGACTGGATGTAAAGATGTACAGCACCAAATGCCCCAAAAGTTAGGTTCAATCAACATAACTCAAACAGTTGAAAACGACTTTGAATGAAATCTGTTGGTTGACACAAGGAACGTCTGGTGATGGTCTGGATCTGGATTCTGGATCAATTTCCAAACATGGACATAACTCATAAAACAACTGCAGGGATTTTCATGAAACCTGTATACATTAGTCTTACATCCAAGAATGAATGTTTACATTTTGTGAGGGATCCAGATCCAATCTGTCTTCATGTCAGTTTCATTAAAACCTGGTGTGATAGTTGGACTTGGCCTATAAAATGTTACAGTTACAGAGATGTGGAGCTGATTTTGATCCTGTATTCAGATCAATTTCAAACACGGACTAACTGGAATCAATCATATAGTAATGTACAAATTAATACAAACTAAACTTTTCATGATTTTCAGGCATTTTTTTCAACAAATGTTACTTTTTTGGGAGCAATCAGGAGCAGATGTGGACCCTGGATCCTTAAGTCTGATCCAGAAATGCACCTGGATCTTAGCAACGGTATTTTATTTATTTTTAAGGTAGTAGGTTTCCATTACTGCTATAACAGAACGGGTTGAAATATTGTGATTGACGGCTGATCAAACTTGTAAAAGGGCAAATAATTACAGGAAGTTTTCAGCGTCTGATTCATCATTACTGATTTTCAGTATCTATTCAGGTTATCAAAAAAGAAACTACAGTTTAAAGATGGATTTTGAAGCTTGTGAAACAGCACTGCACTCTCAAATTGTAATCAGCACACAAACTCAATGCTTAAGCTGATACAAAGAAATAGGCAGAATCTGGAGAGGTCAGGGGCAAAAAAAAAAAAGGCGTGGAAAGGAGTTTCTTCATTGAAAGACAATTCCAGCAGGGATCTGGCTCCGCATCTGGCAGCCAAGCTGGTCATTTCTTAATAAAGAGACCAACAAATAAAAATTAATGGTCATTAAAATACTGCTGAGCTGGTGGCCTTACAGTGTTGTACAGAGGTTTCTCTCATAATGCATAATCAGCCACATAGGGAAGATGATTTTATTGGTTTTTGCGGAAAAAAAATATCCCCAGATCAACTTTTTGGTAAAAATTTATGTTGCAAAAAAGTGTCACTTACAGATCTAATGTAATGAACAGCAGCTAAAATAGCACTTGTACCTCCAACAAGGCCGAAATGTCCCATTTAAATAAAATTTCCTGGATCCCCACCAGTCCTCATCCTCCCACGAGTTTCATTGAAACCAATCCAGAAAACAAACAAATAAGCACACATATCCTTCACGGTGGAGGTAATTAAAAGTATAAAAACAAAGTGCATTCATTCAAAGCTCCTCTTTTTACTTTAAAAAGTAACTGGAGTAAAATGATTGAAAATAACGTTTCGAGGACACTTGTTTCTTCGGTCGCTTTTAAAATTAAATTCACCTGATAAGATGTGCTCAGTGGGTGTGCAAAGCCATTAAAATGACAACTTGTCAACAACAAAGCTGTCAAAATAGCTGAAAAGCTACCCAAAAGTTTGCTTTTTTTGAGCGCAAGACCACTACAAAGATGTAATCAAAGACACTAATGCAGATTTTAGTGCAGGTTATCTGGCATTGTTAAAGTTTTGAAGCCACTGCCGCTAAAATCAAAGCTATATAACTTTTACTTATCAAAGCCTCCCCCCAACTGTTGTCAGACGTTCTGAAGTGAAGCGACTGGATGCCCTGCGATGGAAACGCTCAATCGGCAGAAAGAGGAGTCGTCTGGCATGGGAATCGATACCAGCTCACACAGGGCAGATACAGGGGGCCCACGCACATATTAACGCATGCTCATGGGTAAACACACTTTGGGGGAGCGTGTCAGCCACGTGTCTCGCATCCAATAAGGGCATTAAGTCCATCAATAAGATGCCTTTCAAGAACACCAGGGGTTCTGTCAACTGACACACACACACACACACACACACACACAAGGATAGATAATACACCCTCACACGACTTCCCCTGCTCACTGCCCGTAAATGGAGTGAAGCCCAGTTCCATTTTAATCCACTCCGCACACCTCTCCTGACACCAAGAGATTCCCTCGTTTTTCCAGTTTTCTCCTCTTTGTCTTGTCGCTCTCACGTTTTTTTTTTTGTTTTGTCCCCGGTTTTGAAACCAGAGCAACAAACATGAATGGGTCTTATTTTCTTAAATTACAGGTTCTGTCTCAGATTTGAGGGTTAAGTTTTGATGATGGGTGTGATTTTTGATCCAACTTACAAAAAGGGACTGATGGGAAGTTTGTATTAACTTTAATTTAAATGATGTTGCGTCACCTAAATGAAAATATAACTGACCAGAAATGTTGGAAAGTACAGTTTGGCAAAGTCAAATTGGGACCTTATCGTGACAATCCAACCTTGTACATAAACGAGAACACTACCAAAACCAGTTCAGGGCCACATTTGTATGATGGCACCAACAAACAATGAAAAGTAGTAATTCTCTTCGTGGATGAAGAAAGAATCCTATCAGAACAAAAGGGTAATGTGATGGGGAAAATTAAATATCTCATAATTAAATGGAGCAACGTTTGTGTCCATTCATTGTTCTGATCATTTTAGGGTTTGAGGTCCCAGAACTGTATCAGGTCAAGATCTTCACCACATTAATGTCCTTGTAAAATTTGGTAATAATGTGTTTGATAGCTTTTGAGTCATGGACAATTGTTCACGCCAGTGTGTCGGGTAAAAATCCAATCAAAGTAAAGGTGTTTTGGTTAAAGTTTTATAAAAGCCTGTATTTCCATGTTGGAACAATCAAGGTGGAACAACCTTGAAATATGACAAAGCAACTCTCTATTCACAACCATGGAAACTCCTGCAATGGTAACCACTAGGTATCAACAAATAACCAGAAACCAGTGCCCCAAAGTTCAGCAATTCCTTATGTGATGAACACAGCGAGGTACAAATCTTAAACAGGCAGGATTAAACCCTCTTGAGTAGCTGGAAATTACTTCAAAGCTTGTAATGCCAATGTTGTAGTTGCCATACCAAATCTCATGAGAAGTGTCCTCTTTGAGAGACTTGAAGAGGTCCATTGAGGACCTGGCTCAGCATCTGGCAGCTTCATCGGGACGCCAAATCTGAAGAAGCTCGATCAGGATGGTCTTTGTAGAAGGGGAGCAGCAAAGAAATCACTTTTTCACAACAGGGTGAAAAGGCAAGAGAGCAGATAAAACACTGACAGTCATGGACTGACCTCCACATAGTCCACACCTGAATATTAGAGGCAGTGTGGAATCACCTGGACAGAGACAGAAATAAAAGACGACCCAAATCTAAAGAAGAACTCTGGGAAATGCTGAGAGAAGCCTGGTAGAATATATCAGAAGTTTACTTAAGAAAACTTTAAGACTCTCTACCGAAAAGAGTTCAACATGTCCTGAGTGCAAAGAGAGGTCACACTATAAATACTGTATTGTTTTATTTTATTTTGTGTACATGTTATCTGTATTTCCGTCATTGTGTAACTCATCATTTTGTGGATAGGATATGAACACGAGAGAACATATGTGGAGCAGCTGCACCTGTGTTAAATCTTCTGAGTCTGTTAAGCTCAGTGTCTCTGTTGTGCTTTGGTTAAGACCTCACAGCGGGCCAAGGAATTTCATTTATCAAGAGAGGGATAGGGTGCCCAGAAGAGCCCTCTTCAGAAAAACACATGTACTTACTATAAATAACCAGGAAGAGTCAGGAGACGGAGAGGAAACTAGAGTTGGGCGAAGTGGAAAAGGAGAGGAAATGCATGAAACTCAGAGAACACTGAACTAAAGAGACACTGCAGAGGTGAAGAAGCTCAGCTGTCCACACACAAGCTGACGACAATTAAGCCTGCACGGCTTCTTTGAACACGCCGCGTCCAAAGTTCACAGGCAGGTCAGCTGGTCGACATGGAAAATATAACACATGCACGCCGGCAAACACACTTGCGGACAGCTGTCAGTTGGCGGCTAAGCAGGTCCGAGGTGAAACAATGGGGCCGAAGGAGAACACCAGAGAGCTTTATTGGGGTTAAAACAAGGTTAAGCTCGGCTATTGGCGTGCGCCACAGGCAAATCAGCGCCAGATATGCCAAGAATCTCATGTGTGCTTATAACACGCAAACATCCTCGGGCAGCCATTCTTTTTACAGTTACTGCGAACATTACGGGACACAGAGGAATTGCCCGTTTCTGGCTCTGAGAGCACTGAAGGCTTCAGCATTAAAATAGAGGCATAGACTCATCCTAAGTGAAAAATTTTACTAAAATTGAACTTCCTGTTTTAGCGATTAGTTCTTTGGTCTGTAAATTGACAAATAAAAAAAAAATCTAGTACCAAAAGCTGTCTTGTTTTCTAAATACAAAGAATAAATGATCAGTTAATTATTGTGTTCAATCCACCTTCAGCACATTTCTCTTAGCCTTGGACTTGAGTTTTTCCATGAATTCCTCAAATTCATTTATGCGAACAAAACCAGGCATCCTTGACTGGGTTTTTTTGTTCAAAAATTGGTTTAATTTTGCCCTAATCTGTTAGTAGGTTCAAACTGTTGCTGTAGTTGTGTTCACTAACTATTTTTTAATCAGACAATTGAATGTTTTCCCTCCCTTTGTACAGCAGGTTTGACATAAAATCAGACAAAACGTAGATGCAAAAATATGGAAGTGAAGTCCCTTGAAATTCACAAACGTACACCAATCAATTAGACATTGTTTATCCACAATACGCTACAGGGTTTTTTCTATTGAAAGCCGCTTACATTGTACAACACAACAGGGTACAATATCACCCTGTAATGCTCTTCTGCTGCCCCCTGCCTTTTCCTACAAGCGGCCAGATGAGATGGAGAGAAGAGTGAGATGGGAAAGACAGACAAAAGGCACCGCGGTGCACACAGTCTAAGCCTCCGAATAAAGATAATGGAGGCAAACATATGATGAAAATGAAAATATTTGGAAGATTAGTTGGCCGCGGCTTTAAAGATCACTGCCGGAAAGGGGGAGTGAAATTAAATGCGAGACTGGATCAACTTCCAAAACAAAGTCTCAAAAAGCCGAGGTTGCTCCTTTTCGTTGTGATTTCATGTGCGATAATGAATTGTTTCAGTATTGCATTTTGGCACATGTAACTCAGAAGCAACAAACAAATCTGCTTCCATCATCGTAATAATTGATGTTCTCAAACTTGTCTGCCGTTCCCCATAAAGTCCTGTGGCTGTAGCTCCTTCAGATTCTGCTCATTGTTTAGCTTTCATCACCATCCTCTGGTTGTTGTAAACCAAACAAAGCTAACTAAGCTTAACGACTGCCTCTGTGAAGGTAAAAATTTAGCTCAATGCTAGCCAAAATCTGCTTCCATCATCGTAATAATTGATGTTCTCAAACTTGTCTGCCGTTCCCCATAAAGTCCTGTGGCTGTAGCTCCTTCAGATTCTGCTCATTGTTTAGCTTTCATCACCATCCTCTGGTTGTTGTAAACCAAACAAAGCTAACTAAGCTTAACGACTGCCTCTGTGAAGGTAAAAATTTAGCTCAATGCTAGCCATTTTTTTTTTTTTTTAAATCATACCTCTTGTTCCTCACTGTGTGATACT
>KV751405.1:282634-293977 GCA_001698575.1 Mola mola
AGCTCAGACTACAGAAGACTGTAACTTTGGAAGAAATTAAAGACTTGTCTAACAGCAGAAGCCTCTTCATGGATCCGGATGAATGAACTTCTGATTTTGTTCCCCGTCTCATGAAGCACACGAGGAGATCTTTCCACAACCAGAAGGACCAGGAGGGAGGATTATAGCAAGAACAAATTTTGAAAATCATTACAGGTCGATGTTTATGTGATTATAACGTCTCTTAGATTCCACTGATTTCGACCTTTGTACATACAGACTGCGCAAGCTACGAAGACCCTCCTCTCTACAGCTTATTTTTGTTTACACAGAACATGTTTGCAGTTAAAACAGGGCAAAAAGTGTCACTAATCTTAAAACATAAATTATGATTAAAAAAAAAAACTAAAATTTCAAAATTGAAACACTTAAATTCGCATTAAACGTGGTTTGATAGAAAGATTTTTCTTTTAAATTTTATTTTGATTTAAATCAGAATTTTTTAAAAATTGTTATTTTCAGTTTTCACCTTTTAATATATTTTCATATTGTGTTACTCTTGTAAGTTCCAGATTTTATGTATTTAAATTCAAATAACTTTTTTTTTTTTTCAATTTTAAGTCTCTTTTTCTTGCCATAGTTTTCACTTTCAGATCTTTTTTTCCAGTTTCAGACTTGTGGCCTTTATCTGGAGGGGCATATCGTCAACTGGGAGGCACCCAGAATGATGGATGACAGCAAAGCAAAGAGCTATTTCATAGGCATTCCACAATAAGAAGAGGTGTGATGCGAAACACAGCAGCGTCTGAGTCTAATACAATACTGTAAATACACAAAAAGCCAACAATTGTATAATGGTGATAAAATCTTGCATGTCATTTGGTGGATGATCTCATCTTCTGCTTTTACGTAAGTATCTTACTTTGTTTCCACCACTTCTGATCATTTCCAATTGTTATTCCTGTTCTTTAAGTTAGCTGCTAACCGCTGGGAGCAGCTTTTGACTCTCCCTGCTGTAGGTCGCACACAACAAAAACACCCATCTAACTCTTTTATGCAGACGATTCATTGCTGTTACTACCTCTTCTGCTGTCTCAGAGGCGTAATGATTTCTCATTACTTTGTGTCACAACATCCAATTTTGTATGCTAAACAATACAACGAGTACCTGAACAATCAAATCAAGGACATGTGGCTTGAGATTTCCAATAACGTAACCAATGTTCGTTTGTAAATGTTATATGTTGGTATGTAAAGGGGTTACTCTCGACAGCTAGCAGTAACTCAAATCAGGGGTTCAGAGGGAACTTACTGGGCCTCTTTCATGAAATGTAAATTAGTTTTGGACCAAGCTTCGATGGTGCAATATAGGCCATAAAACTGTATGTGCACAAACAGTAAATATGTGTGGAATTTTTCTTCACTCGTTATTCTAATGAAAGTGTTCAGCTGTTATTTATTCTTGTTGTGACTGCAGCTGGTGGAGTCCAAGAAAAGTTTCCCCAAGGAGACAATAAAGCATATCTTATCTTAAAATATTTCCTTGCATAGGTATTCAGTATCCGCCACCCCCCCCGCCAAAAAAAGTTTTAGCTGCGCCATGAATTTAAATCCTCAGCTCAAACCAGCCACCTAACAGCAATTCAAATCTTTACTGAATGTACTTACAAAGTTGTAAAACAACTGTTAAAAATGCACAAAGTGAAAACTTTCATGATGTATTTTTCCCCAAATTATATTGCCTGGCCTTCCAAAGGCCCAATCTGAGCCAGGAATAGTAGTAATATATAACAACATATTATATAGGCCAAATGCATTACTTAATATATGTATATACAGTGGTGTAACCATGCACATTTCATGGTTCTACACCAATTCTCAAAAGTCAAGGCTCTGCACTAAAAGAGCAAACACATGTCGGGAATTAGAAAAAAATGTTTCATAAATATAATCTGTGTTTAAGCATTCAGTGACCTTGGGCCGTAATCTCCCCAAAGACCACACAGTCTTCTCCCAATCCGACTCTTCCTCACCCACACTCACCCTCCCCCCCGGCCATCTTCAGGCCAAAAGCTTGATCTTCCACACACACGAGCGCACGCAATCTGTCCTATATTAAGTCAGAAGATAAAAACAGGTCGCATCTCCAACTACCTGGCTTGTGTTTTCAAATCTTAAACTTTGTCCTTTTTGTAGATCACTCTCTTCGTTGCACATGCAAAGAACAATAAAATGAGCAGATACGTGTTATGTTTCTTCTCAGAAGACAGAACAATAGAAAGATGGAAAGATAACAAACCGGGAAAGATTAAGTTGTGCTCCAACCTCCAACAGACCTTGATTCAGAAGAAGCACTGGCCACAAAAGGATGTGAAAAATCAAACTAGGAGTGAGAAACTTGTGGAAATATCTAGTAAGGGTGGAGGATAAATACGCTTCAGAGTCATGAGTCCAGTCAGAGCCTGGTCTTGCTCAATCAATTATGGGTCACTAAAACACAAACTATCATTGTAAAAATGCCCTTTAATGGCTTGGAAACCCACAAAATCTAACCTGAATTTTTGAAGTCCTCTGTCATCGATCTACATCTTTGGTCTTTGCCGATATCTCAACCAAAGATTTCACCGACCAATGGCAAGAACTAGATAAAGAACCACCCCGTTTTGTCGTGTGGCATACATCGTGACAAAATATTAGCAGTGGAACACATCACAATGTCCCCGGCCACCGGCCACAGCGGTATGTAAGTTCTGCCACTGCACAACCAGGGAAACCTGAAGTTTGCTTATTACTCTAACTCGCTAGATATGGCCGATAGGAAGATGAAAGTGGCACTGGTGTGGTCAACGCGTAGCCATTTGGGTGTGGAGGAGGAAAGGATGAGGCAGAGTTTTTAATATGGAGAAACCACACTAAATTGGGTGCATCATGGAATGTATGGCATCATTTCGACTGCCAATGAGAGTGATCTGCCTCACCGCCTGGCCTGTTGGGTCCATTGACCAGAAAAGACAATGTCGATGGTACGGGACACAACAGAAAGACAAGACTGACGGACAGTCGTGGTTTGGTGCGACCGAGCCCCCAACAACGTTACACAAAAACTACTGGATGAATCCAGTGAGACTTGGTGGGAGGAAGAACTCTTCAAAATTTGTAAAGGATCTGAAATAAAGACGAGAATGCAGGAATTTTAATTTAATGGGACTGTGCTGGGCCTTGATGGAAATACGGTACGTGTTCTACTGACTGCCATTCTAGTTTTGTAGGAGAGAAACCTCTCATCAGAAATCGCATCCTTTTGCTTTTACCCAAAAAAGGCAAAAACACGTCCATTGTTCGAAAGAATGTTTTTGCAAAATTGCAGATGATAAACTGTTGATGGAAATAACACAGAAAATGAGACGAAGAAATGTACCAAGTGATGCCGGCAACTGAGCTTGTTAATCAACAAATAGCTCAAATAAAAGAATAAGGAAGATGTGAGTGCAAAAATGGAAGGGAACATACTGAAGACAAAGTGTGCAGCTTTTCGTGGTCTTGCACAAACACAGCAGAATCATCTATTAGAAAGCTCCACTGCTCTTCAGATGGTTGAAGGAGGAGAGGAATAACACAAACTGACAAACAAGATGGCCGCCGAGTGCTCTCCTGATGAGAGCCTAAATTGAGTGGATGCAGGGCCACCGTTAAGCCCGCCTGCGTTTAGCCGGGAGGGACTTTAAGGGGACGCGCCGAGCCCTTGTTCAGTGATTGAATGCGGTAAGACGGCCCGCGGCCCCACCCGCCCGTCATTATAACAGTTTCTCCTTGAGAACTAAATCTACTTATGATTGTTTTTAGATTTCTTTTTCATATCTTCCTTATCATTTTCTTTAATTCAGAGCGACAATCTGGACGTCGTAATCCATCATGGATTTAACATTTCCCCATGCGCTCCGCCGCCCCTCCCGGAGCCAAATAATCGTAATGATTTAGGACTCGGGTCCCGACTCCAGGGTAATAGAAAGGAAAGAGAGATAAAGAGGAGCGAGTGACAGAAGAAGACAGCAAAGAGAGAGGAGGGGTAGGCTCAAAGAAGTCGCTTATTAATCAATACAAGGAATAAAACAAGGTTGTAATATTCATAAATGGGGCCCAAGCTGCTCGCCCACCGCCGAGTCCTCTGCCCCTCCCCCCCGGGCGCTTTTTGGCCTGATAGTATTAGAAAAATGAAAACGAAATCTTTAGATTAGAAAGATTGGAAAAATTGAATTACGGCCACTGCACGGGGGCCGGGTGGATGAGCGAGAGCCAAATCTTCATTTCGGACGGAGCGGGTGAAAATGATGAAAAATGAAATGGGGGGGAATCTGGAGGGGCGGGGCGGTCCAACGGATGGACGGAGAGAGGGAGGAGGGATAAGAAGTCAGGGTCATCACCTGTGTGGAACGGCCTGCGGAGGGGAAAGGAGGCATCGTGGCAGCCTCGCGCTCTGGAGGCCATTTAGCATTTATGGCGATAACATATCCATCCAGGAAAAATGAGTCAAAAATGTGGAACTGAAACAAATTTTGTCAGCTCTTTAATCACTTTTGGAGGTAAAAATTCAATTTTTTACGACTATTTCTAACTTGCATGCGAGGATTTGCTGCTTTCTTTGCTCAGTATGATGTCAACATGACTAGCATTGAGGTTTGATCAAATGAACGAAAACGGCTTAATTGACATCAATTTTCTTAAGATTGTCGTGTTTTGAACAGGTCAGCCTATCTTGGGATATTTTAAAAAGGAAGGAAAACCTTGAAAACTAAGAAAACAGCATCTAGAGTTGAGCACACTGTTCATAATTATAGTTTTTTTTTTTTTTTTTTTTAGAATTTAGGCTATTGAAATTGAAAGGGACACTGTCACTTTGTTCCTGCTGTCTCTTTCGTCCACCTTCTGAAAATATCTCTTCCAAGAGAAATTGATTGCAGCCACTGTGGATATTTTGCCAGTAAAAAAAGCACAAAGACAACTATTCAATGTGACCCGCCTCAAAGAAAAATAGAAATTTAATTCAACAAGATGAGAAGGAAGTGACCCCCTGTCCCTGACCTCGCACACACTGCTGCTTTAAACAAACGTTTAAGGAACAACAGCACCCTCTAGAGGTACGAGAAGGTAATGGCGGACAGGCACTTTGACCACTGGAAAACAACAATAATAATAATAATAATACTACAAATATACAGTGAGTTATTGCTAAAGGTTCAATTATTATTTTGTGCATGATACCACTGATGACGACTGCAGTCATTTTACCACAAGATGGCACTCTATATCCTGAGAACCGCAAGGCTTTCATGCTGCATGAGTATAAAGTGGACAGACTGTCACATTATGAAGAGTGTGTTGAGCTGAAATATTTCAAAAAGCCCCAAGTATCCATCCAAGTAGAACAACTCTGTAATAACCTGATTTAAATAATTCATGATTTTAATGAAAGCGTCGCAAACGAATTAAAAAAAAAAAGTACAGTGTGAACATTTCACTGCAGGCAGATGGGGACAAATGCTGAGACAGCTTTCAATTAGTGTGCTGAAATTTAATATTTCTGCTGTAGAAACAGGCAACTTTGGAAAAAAAAAATAACGAGCTGTGTGTTAAGATGGGACAGAAAGAATAGGTTCTTTGTATACAGCATCATGTAAGAAGTTGTGTTCATGTTTACTTGTGTTTTGCATTACAAAAACATACAACACAGTAAAACTCTTATTAATATAGTTTGTGTTGGGTTTTTTTTTAGTATTTTGTTTATCTGAGAAGGTCCCAGTGAGGGTTAATACAAATTTACATGTAAAACACATGAAACAGAAAACAAAGAATGTAAAACAATGAGATAAGACTGAAAGCAGAATAAATACTGTGTCAGGTTACTTCATTTGTGCCAAAACAACACAAAACACAGCACAACCAGACGTTTTACAAAACATACGGTACTCGGGTCCCAACACTCCTAAAACTAATAAAACTAAACAATAAAAATGCATGAGGTAAGATAAATAAGTATTACTTCTCTAACAAATGTGCGATGATGCCAACAACTGCTGGAACAAAGCTGTTTTTATACGACTTTGTTTTGCACTTTCTGACGAACATTTGAGCTGAAATTCTCCCAATGTGTTCGAGTTTTCCTTTAGCGTGTAGCATGTTAACGTATCTCTCACTGTCTGATAGCCCCGCTGGACCATTTAACGACGTGATTCAGAGCGCTCCTGTACTCCAAGAGGAGGTTTCCAAACCATGACACCAGGGAAAAGTATAAAAATCAACTCTAAATGAGACAGTTTCAACCACCACAATCAATAAGAAGTAACGCTGCACAAAATCAATTGTCTGACCCTTAATGGATGTCTTCTAACATTCTGAGATATGTTAATTTAAAGATAAGATTCTCCACAAAGTGGTCGATGACTGGACCGTATGTCCGGTACAAAGATTATGAGAAGCCACAAAAAGTTTCTTTCACGGCAGTAAAAAAAAGCCATTCAGAGGAGGAAGTGTGTCCCACGTAATTGTATTTTGCAGCTTAAGCTGCGCGAATGTTGGAAACCTTTGGCATTTTACTTTGATTCTCTTAATGAGTACAGTCCACAACTGAGGTCCCGTCATTTAAAGTATCCTGATTTGTGTCCAAGTCTCACGTAGGAGTTACCTACCAGACTGCTAGCTTCAATACTATGTGGTTTTGTGACATTTTGAATTATTCTCTATCATTTTCAAAAGGCTAGAGTCCTTCTACTGCTGTGAAGACAACACCAAAAACATTTATATTATAGAAAGTATGAATAATTGCACTACTGTAATTCATGTTCATACAATATTGACGTTATGATACAGATTGAGTGGTTTGCAGTTCCACAGAGTGTCCAGCAGGTGTCCCCATTGACTAATCAGTTGCGGTGCAGGTAACGAACCCGAACCGCTTCACGAACACTTTTTTTCATGGAATCTCCCAGCAGGTCTAAGGAGACTTCAGATGAACTATTTATTCCGGATAATCTGAGACAGTGAAATCGTTACGAGCCAATCAGCTGTGCGTTTACGTCTCTGTTCAGATAACCGTCATTGTTCTCCTGCGATCACATCACCACGCCACATCTGCCAGAGAGGATTAGAAGCCTGGGCCACCAGGGGCCCTCAGCAATCTGCGGGCGATCCACCTCCAACGCTGCCAGCAACCGGCTCAGAGCTGTTATTCACAATCAGCTGTGAGCGCATGCAAGGAGCTATTTCTGTACGTCTGTCACGCAATCCCAGCAAGCCACGAAACCATCGTCCTGCTGATTGATGCCTTTTGACTCCTGAGGATTGACTGACGGGACACAAAACATTTAAAAAAAAAAAAAAAAAAAATGTGTGACATGACAGCTCCAAAAACACTCTGTTATTGGAGCTGCTCGGATATTCCCATCGATGTCCACCGCTTTATCCATTCATCCACACAAACGCAAAAGAGTGAAATCTGTCACGAGAAAGCGCAACATTAAAGCGGACAGCAGGGGGTTTGGGTGACGGATTAGAAGAGCTCAATCCTCCCCCGCTCAAACAGAGGTTGGCAGGCAACTGCGGTGTAGCTCAACCGCTGTGACCAACGTTGTCGGCATCAGCGGCCTAAATTGTCTCCATCCCATCGGTGCCAGAAACACAGACCTGCACACAGGGATTCTGCTGCGAAAAGCTTATGTATCTGAGCGAGCCAGAGGCCACACGAGAACACACCAGGCTGCTCTGGGATGAACCTTAAAGACTTTCTTGCTCTTGAACCAGCGACCTCCCAGCCCCTCGCTGCTCCGGCGAGGCCATCTAGCCTCAGAGATTTGCTGCCGTCGCTCTCGCCGATTTATCGAGTTTGCTCCACGGCGGGCGTTTGAATGATTCCTCCCCTGCAGGGTGTGGAAATGTAAGCCCGGATTAATGGGTCATTAGAAATTCACCGTCTTTTATCCGACAAAATGAATTATGCTCCGATTTTCCCCGCCAACCCACACGTGTGCATGGGACAAGGAAGAGGAATGTGCAGTCACGATTTCACTTACGTGACGATACGCAATGTTTATACAGTGTACGAGCACAAGAAACAATTGGGATGTTTTTTGGGCTAAATCTGGTCTGTCTGTTGTAGCCCAGCCGTCAACAACTGGGCTACATTATCACAGTGTCCTTACAGAGACGTGTTTTCAAATGAAGGCTTGTCACCTCGCATTTTAAACCAAATCTAAACGTGGTTTAGAATTCCAAAGATGCCTTTTTTTCATCTTATTTTTGTTGGATGGGTTGAATCTGAAGCCCTGCAAATGATCATTTGGATAACAGAACTTCATTCTGGGAAGTTCTTCAGTCATGGACTGTTACGGTATGTTTACGTTGAGCTTTATATAAGTGAAGATGCACTGGGTTCGGAATAAGAAGGTCCAAACACTATGACATTTGGTTGCAGAGTGGTGGAACAAACCTTTTCATGAACTGACTGTACCATATAAATTGCTAACATGATTTCCTGGCCCCTCTCTTTCTGTGCCTGCTCTCCATCCTGCATGGTGACGCATGCTTCCACCCACCACAACAATGGCAGCTTCAAAGCTAAATTGGCTTGAACGCTAACAGTTCAAAACGCTTTTCGTTTGTCAGTTTCACCCGCTCACACACACACACACACACACACACACACACTCCGAGACGTATGGAAGTGACTCCAGGGTCGTGAAGTGAAACGCCGATAAGAGGACGACCGGCTTTTACCCTTGATCCAACAATAGTAATAGAAAGTCTTAAAGAAATAAACAGGGATGCCCAGATAGCCAAAATAACAAATAATGACTTGGTCAGATAAGTCCAAGGCAAATGGAAACGTCGACCAAAGCATCTAACAAATTAATCACCGTCGGAAAACTCTGAAGACCACCAACTACAAGGCTAAATCCTGAAACAAACTAATGTGGATCTGACGCTATATTAACTTCCTGTTTTGTGAAACATCCATCCTGAGGACATGTGCTGGGAAACCCTCACCAAAGAGGTAAAACATCGAATTGTTGAGGAAGACATCGGAACGAAAAAATGCGCACTTGTAACCTCAGCTAATGTAATTGTTGAAAAATATGCTGAATATCGTCTAGACCAATCAATTGATAGTGCGGCAAGTTTTTGAATCACTTGTTGTTGTCCAGTACAATGAAAACTTTAATGGTAAAAACAGTGATATAACGTGGCAACATTTCCTCACATTGTACAAAACTTAAGCCAAAATATCCGGTTAGCCAAACGGTAGCATCAAGGTCCCGTCTATAAACTCACCATTTCACCCAACAAGAGATCCATTTACTCTCGACATTAACAAGCAGTCTGTACCAAAATTAGAAACATTAACACCACCTGAAAGGACAAAATCATTTTTGGCAAACCTGCGAGGGATATTTTGATTTTCTAATTTGTCCCATTTCCTATCTGTTACAACGCAGGAGGGCTTTATGATCTATACCGTAGTCAGCCACCAGAGGGAGATCAAAATGCTTTGGCATCTTGCTTTTTTCGTTGGTTAAAACTCACATTTAAGAGGCTGGAAGCAGCAAATCTGCATTTCCTGCATTGACCTCAATAACATCATTCATATGTTGTGCTGAAATCTTCAATTTAGCACATTTACGTAACCAAACTGGCTGCTTAGCGAGTCCTCCGCTTCTCTTCCTATTTGTTAAATTATGACCCAAATTCACCACAGCATCGATTCAAGTCTGATCAGGAGCAAATTAAGATCTGATGGGATCTCCCCCGTCTATTACACTTGCCAATGTCTGTATTAAATGATCACACGCGGCATTATTCCATGATGTGATGGATAGTGAGCGACTGGAGCCGGAGGACTGTCTGTACTTCAGCACTCTGGCACCACAATGGACGGATCATGAATCTGACAGATGCTCCGAGCCTTCTGAAACGATGAGTTCAGATGCTGTTAAGAGTCACTGATGGTCATCAGGCTGCTAAACTGAGAGCTTCCTGCGACGGTACCGAGAAATTGTAGTTCCCGACGCTCCATCGAGAAATCATTTTGTGAATTTTTCAAGCAAACATCGAAAATATTTCTCTGGTTTCGGCTTTTACCTTGAATACCTTTATCATTATGTTATAAATTACATTTTTCAGTGGCTCACTTGGGTCAGTGGTGGAGCATCTTCACTCCATGAACCTGCCTAAGTGAAGGGTGAAACAGCAAGGCCCAAATTTCTCTTGTTTATTAGTACCATCTCAGGAGAACTTTGTGTTTCAGCACCGAGAGCAGAGCGTTCATATTTCAAATACTACTTAAGCTTACATGATAATCAAACAATCAAGTGAATTGTGAATGTGTCGGGTTCGTCAACTTGGACCTTTAAGATGTCATCAGCTGGTTCTGAAAGCCGACAGCTCAAATTTTGATAATTGTAACTCAGGGAGCGGATACCTCAGTCACGGCCCCACAATCCCTCTCTTGTCCGACAAAAATGCAAACTGCAGAAAAATAGAAAAATTTTAAAAATGTATGTACCGATTATATTTGAAAGATTAGCTGTAATTGAATTCAGCAATTTTAGCAAAACTAGCTTTTAAAGAGATACCGTACTTGAAGTTTGGAATAATTCTGCCCAGGCAGACCTTTGACCTTTCAAGGTCAAACTTATTTTGGGATTAAGTTTCGGCACTATGCAGATGTGATGAAAGTTAGAGGGAAACTGGTTGAGGTTTGGCCGAAATACAATCTTCTGAAATTTAGTGTTAGCAAATGGGAATTTTCCTGACCTTGACCTTTGACCTATACAGCCAAATTCCCCATGAGCTGAAGTCAGTGCTACTAGAAGCTTACAGATAAAAAATAAGGACAATTCATCTAAAATTGTGTACGATAGGCTGCTAACAGACAGACGAACAAACAAACAAGCTGAACAAACAACAGTACCGCAATATTAACATTAAGACTGAGTGTCACTATGACATATCAACCAACTATATTTCAAGGTTATTCCAGCCTGCAGAGCACCTAAATGGCTGAAAGTTGGCCTTTAAACAAGAGCTCCTTTCTCTCTCACACACACAGAGTGTGTGTGTGTGTATTTCCTTCACGTCTCTCTTGTCAATCAGATTGAGAAAGTGAGAGAGAGAGAGAGAGAGAATGTGTGTGTGTTGGGGGGGGTCTAGCCAACTGTGGCCTGATTGCGTAACGTGATTAGACTGCAGGAATCTGAGAAAGAACTCCTATTGTTCACCACCATGTGAAAGAGAGAGAGAGAGAGAGAGAGAGAGAGAGAGAGAGAGCGCGAATGAGCCTGTTGTTCAACACCAGTGACGCCACACATCGGCCTT
>KV751405.1:296705-314340 GCA_001698575.1 Mola mola
ATGGTCTTTTCTTCTTTTTCCTAATCAAGCACCTCCCCCCTCCTTCATCATTGTGTTGCTCCTCCTCCTCCCACACGTGTGTCAACGCCGCCTTCAGCTTAATGTCTTCACTCAGCAAACTTGTTTGTTTTTCGTGAACATCGAAAAACAGCAAAAACAGCAGGAGTTTGCTCTAAGCTCTTGAGGTTGATGATTAGGAGGAGATGATTAAAAGCGCTCACCATCATAGGGCCACAGTTTGGAGGCAGCAAATCCATATTAAAGTATTCCTGCAGGTGGTAACAAATATCCTGTTAGTAGAGCAGATTTATGTTAATGTCGAGTGGGACGATATCTAACTATTCCAGTGGATTATGGAATCAGTAAGCACCTCTGACACCTTTCATGTGGTAGTACTTAATGGTGTTTGCTCGTGCTTTCTTCCCAGCTGACTACACATTTTAATTATCACTGAATGGTTTTGGTTCATCTTCACGTAACAGAAGAATTAATGATCTGAAGAAAAGATAAAATACTAAAAATCAAAGCAAAAGAGTGAGATTTCATAGTAAACAGTGTTTTTACTGAAGTAGCAGCATTCTTTTGTCAAACTTTGACACCCTTTTTCTGAATTTTCACGATTATGACTTGAAAACACTTGCTTCAGTGCGCTTCCTAACAGCATCCCTCATTGAAATGGCCATAAAAACTTGCCTAGGGCTGGTCACGCTGCTGCACCGCACTGCTCCCCGGTCTGTCTCTGCATCTGTACGCCTGCACTGCAGACACACCCCAACACAACACAATATCCCGCAGCCAAGAGGAGCAGAGAGCGAGGCAGCGTCTGCAGAGTCACGCCGACACGTTGAGCACACGCGCGGCTATTAAAGAACATTAGCTGCACAGAGATAAGTGAAGGATGAGAAGGTATAAAATCGGCAACATTATGATACCAAAATGCAGATTAGACCGTTGCTGCAGTTTGGCTGCCTATGTCACAGAGATAAGTGAAGGATGAGAAGGTATAAAATCGGCAACGTTATGATACCAAAATGCAGATTTTAACCCTAACCCTGAACGAGCCCACAACAATTGATGACATGATCTCAATAACCGCTGTTTGTTCACGATGCCGGTGAAGGGCTTTATAATGTGAAACGAGAGCATCAACCCACTGGTGCAAAGGGCTGAATGCTGCCGTTTAGCAGCCCCTGCCTTGATGGATGCTGTAGTTTTAATGCCTCCCTTGTGATTCATAGCTGTAGCCCTTCAGAAGCGTGCGCTGCTGCTTGCTCAGCTCCTCAGGAAAACAAGCAGAAAGTTCAGCCAGTGAGCTCCAGGTTTAAATGTAAGTAATGTAATTAATGAGGCGGGAATCACATTTCCTTTTCTTTGAAAAAGTAAAACTGAAGACATTTTGTCTCAAAAAAAAACAAAAAAAAAAAAAAAAACCCCTCAGATCTACGAACTTTCAAACGGGTCGACTGGTGCTAATAGCTAGTAATTAGCTGTCCATGGTGAGGAGATGGTTTAAAATTTGCCTGAACTCCAAAACAGCAAAAGGCAGAAATAACAATGTCACCATGTTGTTGGAAGAGTTGCACGTTAATAACTTTTTGTGCATGTGGATGGATTTTTAATGCACTGTATGACTGCCATCAGCCCTCATTCTTATCGAACTGTTCTGTTTCTGGGAGAATTGTTTTTAGAGAAATACTTGATCATAGTCCCGTGTCTTGATCAGAGAAGAGATTTGAAGGGAGGAAGGCCAGCTCTACCTCTCGAGCCAAGGAGAGAGCCAACAAGAGATCCATTCACTCTCGACATTAACAAGCAGTCTGTACCAAAATTAACTAAATAAAAAAGAAAATGTATACTGACACAGAGTCGTCCGTACTGCATCTGCAGGCGTCCCACTTCTGCAATCTCAAGCAAACCATGCAAAAAGCTACAGATGACCCCCTTTCTGTTGACTTCCACGCCCACCCACATACTGGCAGCCAATCCACTGGCAAAACGGGGATGCTCATTATGGCAATTTGTCACACATGGTAGGTCATCAGTGTGAATAATCTGTCCGAGTCAAATGATCAGCTCTAAAAAAAAAAAAAAAAAAAAAAAAAAAAAATGCCTCGGTAACTCAAGAAACAGTCATGAACATGCCGATATGCATTTGAGCAAAAAACAGGCCGGCGTATAAGCAGCTGTGTTTGCGTGTGCGAGTCTTCGGTGCGTTGCGTGACTCAGCTGCATCCTTCACTTTCCATTAGAGCTCTCATGCATCTATAATGCAGCCCCCATGCAGGAGGGAGAGCACTTTGCCGTGCAGATGTGACCGCACATACAACATTTACACGGTATTTGGTATTTTCCCAACCTAGGCCCTATTTCTGAGTCTCTGACGCTCTAAAATTTAAACACACTACGTCCCATGTAGACCGACAGTTTAACAAGTCTATGGTTTCAGTCTTGTTTGGAGCAAAAATGTCGTGGGGACTTCCAGTATTTTTTTTAAGTTAAGCCCTATTTATTTATGGTGGGATCTATCGTCAACTTTCACAACAAGTTACTCCAGAGTTGAGTTTGGATGGTAGGACCATTTACCTTATAAAGGCTATACAATCCAACGGAGTTAGACAGTTCAAATCGTTTATTTCCACTAGCTTTGCACGAAATCTTACCAGAAGTGGAACACAGAGTAGAGACCAACAGTGAAACAGTGTTTGTGACTCAATGACTGTAAAGATACTGTTTGTACAGTCTGTGTTCGCCGCAGGAGAAGGTAATTATTGGTAATAGCATCAACAAACAATAACAAAACTGGCTCAAAAATCATATTTTCAGATTCCATCTTTTGTCTGAAAACACAAATCTGTGCCTCAATGTGCAAAGAAGGAAGGACTTCAGTTTTCCACGCTGATGAACAAGGAGCAGATTATTTGGGCCTGGATGTCAACAGCCTGTTGCGCTGATCTCTTATGTCTCATATTTATAGAATGTGATTTTTTGAATTGAACCTACATACAGTGGACCTAAAACACAATTACAGCTGCATGAAGTCATTCCTGCCAGGTACTGTATGCTTTACATTTGGGCTGGGCAATAAACCCGTGAACAGGATCTTGATAAAATTTAGGTCGATAGCGAGGATACGCATTCGGACATATCTGGAGTACATCTTCTCAGAAGGAAGCGCGACAACTGCCAGTCGGAGTCTGCTGGGGTTTTTTTTGGCCCAGTTCCTGTTGCGAGTGGAGTTTGAGCCAAGGCCAAGAGAAGAAAGTCAGAGTGAAAGTTGGACGAAATGAGTGGCAGTAATCTCACTGAACATGAAAGTGAACTTCTCTCTCTCTCTCTACGTTCTTAAATCATATCGTCAAGTTTAACTAAAAATTAAAGCTCTGGTTTCTTCAGGCGTAAGTTGGGATGCTATTTAAACTGGTAGGTTCGGCAAAAAAAAAAAAAAAATCGGTATTGTGCTAAATTTACCATGGTCACATTTATGCCTTACCACGAAATCCTAACACGCATACTTGTACCTTTTTATTTTAATGTTCTTTATTTTTCCATATTTCCAAGTATACAAGAGGCATTTTTTGCACATTTCTTCATGCATTGCACAAGTGTATTTAATATATATACTTGTAAATATGTTTTTTTACGTACAAATTTGGGGTATTCTTGGTAACTTATGCTTAGTACTTGTGCTGTGTTTCACTGTGGGATATAGTCTGTTTGTCAGACTGTAAAAAGCTGCTGCAACAAAGAGATTTCTTGTCAGGATCAATACAGTAATAATCTATCTAAATGCTTAACAAGCACCAACGATCATGTCTACAAAATGTTTTTTAGCTGTGACGGTGTTTACAGGCTAACCCTTAATCAGATTCCTCTTAATGAGGCCCACAACTACAAACCCACTGATCTATGAAATTAATTCTTCACAGCACGAAGCCTCTCCGCAGTTGTAGATTGTGAATTGATCTTGCATACATCGTTGACTGCTAATCTACTGAAAAAACAATAAAGGAAGAAGAGGAAGAGGCTGAAATTAACACGTATCTACAGATAAACATTTTCCCCTCACTACGGTTTACATTTTCAGGAAGTGGATGCATGAGATGCTCGACATGGTGGGAAGAAGAGGATTCTTGCTCTGTGACGGAGGAAGATGAAACGAGAGCTGGATGAGCGTGTGCTGGGATTCTCCGTTTGTCTGCCTCAGCGCCATGCCTCAGGGGAATTAATTAGCTTAATCAGACTGGAGCTCTTTCACGCCCGTCCAGAACCTGCGTGTGGAGCTGAGAGATACTGGGACGTCACGATGGTGGTGAAAACAAACAGAGCGCAATCGTAACGATGGTAAACATTAGAGACAACCCGATCTGTCTCTATGGTGCACGTCTATAATGTACTTGGCAACCATCTTTAAAAGAAAAGCCTTAAAAATCATTGAAAACTGCAATGACGTGCAAAGGTTTATATGTACACTTTACAAGAAGGGCATATGAATCACCATGAGTCAACGCAATAATAAGCATTAATTAACGTGCTAACTAACCATTTACTAATGGGTCTAGGTGTTAACTAATCATACATTATTCCAAGAGCATTAATTAATGGTTCATCTGGATTAATAAATTGTCCACTTTCGATTCCTGCATCCTCACAGCCCGCATTAATTCTGAGCCCTCCTGGCTTCATACCTGTTTCTATGAGCTGATAATACTGATAATGCTGCTCTGCAGGGTCCATAATGAAGAAGAGACAAAAAGCTCTTTAGGTGCGTTAGAGAGAAAGATCCCATTAAGGAGCATTAGAGCGAGTGCTAAAGAAGCTATATGGCACTTAACGTTTCTGCTTCCTCCTCCTGTTTGATATTAGATGAAGTAATGATGGTGGGAACGAGGAGCAAAGTGGCAGAGGGGAGACGATGGGAGCGAGGTGCCAGCGAGGGGGAAGATTATTTTAATCTTTAAGCAGCTATTCTTTCTCAATTGCTGGGCAATTAGGAGGCTATCTTTTTTTTTTTTTTAAATTACAGGCAGCAGTGAAAGAACGATTTCTCTCAGATTCTATTGGGGAACTCATCATCTATCGATTTGTCTTCTCCTCCTCCCCCCACTTCCTCATCTCTCCCCCAATACCTCTCCGTCTTCCTGTCGGCTCCCGCCCCCCCCTTCACTTCCCTGGCACTTTCATTTCAGACTCTGCCACATTTTGTTCTCCTCGGCACACACTGCCGGTGCTGCTCTCGTTTTCACGCCTGGCTACCTCTCCCTCCATCTCTTCGCCCTGCAGTCCAGTTTTCCACAGTGCCACTGACAGCCTTAATGGGTCTCTCTCCCTCTCTCTCCCTCTCCATCATTTATTATTCATGAACCTGGTTCAGAGAGGAGGAAATAAAAAGGAATAAAGATGCATCTGCAGCTTGGAGTGTCTGCTCTCTGAAGTAGACTGATGTCAAATAATCCAAAAAGTTAAAAGTATGAATGTAAAGGCGCAACATGAAGTGTCACACAGGAAGAATCGGTTAAATACTTTGGATTTTTGGCCGGTTGCATCATGTCTGACTGAGCCAAAGACAAGCACTGTTTGGATTTTTGAGCGTCTGGAGAATTTGCGCTGACAGGATTTCAAAAACTAGTAATTAGCATAATACTTGTTGTAAAGCCTGTGGAGTTCAGTTAGGATTATTGATGTTTAAAAAAAAGTGCAAAAAAATCTCACATTCACGCTGAGATTACACTTTCTGATCCATAATCCCATGATTAAAGGACAATTAAGCTTACTTTTAACTCAGATTTTAAATATCTCTAGTGTTAAACGGCTTACACATTTTAGCAAGTACACAGTTCATGTATCTGTACATGAAGCAATACAGACCGTAACTGTGACAATACTAAAACTGCAACTAGCAACTATTTTAATCATCGATTAATCTGCAGATTATTTTCACATTTTATCAATAATTTACTCTATGAATTGTTTAAAAACCCAGAAGTGACAAAGAAAAGCAGCAACTCCTGACATTTAAGAACAAATGTTTGGTAATTTTACTCAAAACAAGAATGCAATGATAATTTGATTATCAAATAATCGATTCATTTTCTTCAAATCAATTAATTGATTTATCACTGCAGCGGTTAAAAAAAAAAAAAAAGTCTTGATTTGTTGTGTTAGCATTGCTGTATTGATAATAGATTTTTGTTTCTCACGCTTTTAAACTGAAAGACAAGCAGGAAACGAAGGAATTATGTACGCAGTATTGAAAAGAGAAGAAAATATCAGACAAATACAACTTAAATAGGCCAGTTTGGGAAGTATTTAGTGGAAAAAAGGGGTGCCAGGCAAAGAAAACTTTCAGAATCTGATTAGAACTTTGTGTACATAGATCTCTTTTCTGGTTATTTCTTTATAAACATACAAGGAAATAAATATGGATGTCATTAAAACATTGCTGAAGCAATAAAACTAGTGGTTTGATTTTTGCACGTCACTGTAATTTGCATGAAAAATATTAATTTATAAAGTTGTTGTGACATAATTATTGAAAAATAACATTTTCAATATAGCATACAGTTAGTTCAGATTTGTGCACTAATATCTCCTTGATAAGAAAAATAAAATGCTTATGACTTGCACAGAGACGTGTTTAATCAATACAGATTAAAGCACAATATCGCCAGCAACACTCATCAAAATATTTAAGCAATTTTCAGTACATGCAGATTGAAGAGTTTAGCTCATGAGATAAATCTGTCCTGTGCGTCTCTCACTCCCCTTAAAATCCATAAACAGCGGCTTGCTTTATCGCACCTTTTAAGTGTGGTGTCCTGATTGAAGAGCTTCAAAGGGGCCCCGTGAAACTGCTTTTCAGCAGCTAAAAATAATTCTCAATCAGTGTCAGTGATAGCGTGAACAAACCTTTGAAATGTGAACTTTCCGTCCACCCACCTTTGGTTTTGTAAGCCACATCATGTCACAACAGGTTACATAAAAAGAAGAGACACCACGTAAATAAATGATAGCGTGAGCCTCAGGCCTTAAAATATTGCAAAAACGGAAGATCGCAGCGTGCAAAAAATATGGTCTATATGTGACAGTTTGTGTACTACAATCTGGTAAGAACCTTTAGATATTTTCTGTATTTTTCTAATAAAAGGAAAACTAATATTTTTTCAACCAGAGGCCTATTTCCATGTTTTTCTTTGACAATTACTCAAAATATCGAGTTTGGTTTCTCTGGATGCCGGCCCCTTGCTCGTAAAGTAATAACTTTCACCACTGACAACTCTGATAATGTTATTGTGAAGTAACATGGAGTAGATGCCGACAGTGACAACCAAGTGTTGTTAAGCCAATAACTGTAACGATACTGTATTAAACAAATATTTGCTTTCTCTATTTCCTGTCAGAGATGGTGCGTCCTTGACCTGCGCACTCGGTTGCCACATGGGCACTGTTTTGCAGTACATGAAACAAAAATTTGTGTAGATTTATAGTAGTAATACATTGGGGTTTTTTTTAGCAGATTACCCCCAGATTGCGTTTTGGCATGAAATAAACAGTTTGGAATAAATCTTCATAAAGTCCTTTGACTTTTGAAACCATTGGAAGACTTTTTGAAAACAGGCCCCTTCAGTGACTGACCGGTCGTCAAGAGCCTGAGCTCCACGCTGACGTCATTTTCAGAAGAAAAGATGCGTTTTTTTGACGTTCTGGAGCTTTAAAATACCCTGAAATGGTGTTTTCCTTTAACATCAAACAAAAACAGGCACTGAATTTAGTACCAGCAACTCTGACGGTTGTCAATCGTAATGTTGTACAATTGTAACGCTAAGTCCCGCTTCTCTGAAACGGGTAAAGGAAAGGCCGCTTTGCTATCAAAGTGAGATGAAATTGACTTTGTCATTAAACACTCCCAGTGGAGTCTGAGGATCCCGATGATGCCCCACAAGAACTGACTCTTTACCGGTTTCCTCAAAGCTGAATTTTTGAGATATGTTACACTTCTTATTAATGCAATGGAGCTGCAAAAGTAATAAAAAGGCAAACATGCCCTAGTTAAATGTAAAATACCGTTTCCTTGTAGGTGAAAACAAAAACCCCTCTGTTTTTGGGTGCTGAATCTGCCCTAAATTTCAGGAACTGTTAGCTGGCAGTTTCTTTCTGCCAAGTTTGCCTTCTGTTCCTGTTATACCTCCAGTGAAACAGATGGCAGCATTGGCTGCGCTGTACAGCACGATTAGTTATCTAACTCAAGTTTTCTCTGGAGCCCGATCCCTATTAAACAGTCCCACCAGGGGGACCCACCATTGCGTAGTTTTATTTCGGAGTCTTTAAATTCTGCAGGTGTGAAATCTCTTCTGCATGGCTGTTCGAGGGAAAAGAAGAACGATCAATCCTTTTCTGAGTAAACCTTTTCCCATCACGACGTCTGCCGCCAAAATTTACTTAATTTACCAGTGCTTGTACACAAGTGTTTGCTCTTAGAGGACTTTATTGCCACGGTCACATGGATAACGCCCTCGAGACTTTTCTTTTCAACACACGTGATTAATAAAAGGACTCCGACAGCACATTCGTCAATAATGCTTCCCCGATTGATTTATCTCCTCAGCTAATCTCACTGCCAGTCAGATTCCTTGTAACTGTGTCATTTGAGTCAATATTCATGTCTGCCAAGAGGGTTTTGTTTCTCAAAAACTACGGGACGGATTTCAACGAAAAACGGTGGGAGGACGGGGAATGTTTAGAGGAAGAACACATAAAATGTTGATGCAGATCTGGAAAAAGGGGCAGAAATTTGAATTACGTTTATAATGTGATGTTGACGGAACAAAATGGTGGAACACAAATACGAGGGTGGTTCAGCACTCTGACAGCCTACAGCACGACACACGCTTAGCTTGTAATTAAATCTTCAAATGGCAGCAATGAATTAGTTTAATGAATTTCCTTAACCCAAAAAAAAAAAAAAAAACCCAAAAAAACACCGAAAATGTTTTTTGTCGACAAACACAATAGTGAGTTACTCACAAAAATAATGATTAGGCGCTTTATTGTTAAGATTCATGAGGGTTGCGGTCATTGCAAATAGGATCAGCATGCTATCACTGTTTGGCCCCCCGACTCTGAAACAAAAGTTACTGTGCGATTTAGTGCACCGCTTCTTGATTTGTACCGTATATTTGGGGCGGTCGTGGCTCAGTGGGTACAGTTGGTCGTCCTCTGATCTGAGCTTTGGCGATTTCCAACCTGTGCAGCATCCCAAAGTGTCCTTGGGCAAGACAATGAACTCCAAATTGCTCCCAATGCTGCACCATTGGTGTGTGAATGGTTTCCTAGCTCCCAACTTAGATACTACATTTCCACCCATGTATGAATGACTGGGTGAATTTGACAAACATTGTAATAAAGTGCTTTGAGAAGTAAAATGGAATTGACAACCAAATATATACATGCATTTAAATGTTGTGTCTTTCTTCTGTTATAAATTTTGTGGTTTGCAGAATTAGAAATAAGGCTGATTTTCATTCGGACAAAAGGAAAACATCTGTTTATTCATTGCTGGTAAAACGCTGCATGGAAAGGAAGCTTCACTGTGGATAAACGAATTCATCAAATGCTAAAAATTTGACATTCACCGTCTTTACACCACGGCAACAAGCTCGTCTCTGAATGACCGGTCATTTTTCACAAGAGCGGCCTCTGACAGTCTGCTTCTTCAAATGGCCTGGCAGGAAGTGCTTGAGCTGTTGTGGCACTGAGAAACTTCACCCGTCGGAGGAGGAGCAGCAGAGATGGTGTGAGCTGTGACATCACACTGCAAGGCAGGGCTCTGTCTGCTGGGACTCCCATGATGCCTCTCGCTTCCTCATAAACACAGCGCTAACAGCTCGGTGAGGCTGTTGCCATAAATAGCTCTCGCTGCGCCCACCACCAAAACGCTCATGCATAAATGTATGCAGCGGCACATGCATCCAAGCAGCTCAGGTAGAAGCCAACATGGTTTCCCCCTCTGGACGTCTCTCCATCACGCTCACTCTGTGCTGCACTCTCGTCTTGGCAGCTCCGCTTCCTCTCCTAGTTATCATATGCTCTGCAGCAGATGGTTGATATAATTACCAAACAGACTGAACATCGAGCAAAATATTCCGCCGTCTCTCTCGTTCTCACATATGCTTTTCGCCTTCCGGCAGGGAAAGAAAAATCTAAGTCATGATTCCTGCTTTTCCTGGGGGAAGTTGAGGAATCATTGGATGTTTGCTCTCATGGATCTGGATTCGAGATGTGTAATATCTCTTCCATCAATGCAGGGCTGCAGCAGCAGCCCCCAAACCAAACTCTGCACCTCATTACAAACCAGAATAATACACATCTCCTCCTTTCCTGACATTTCCCATCTCTCCCCGTGAGCTGCTCCTTTTTCTCTTTATCCCAATATTGCTAGAATATCCCTATTTTTGTCATGATATGGCAGCAGTACTGAGGGGAATGAGAAATGGGTTTTTATTAGGTAAAACAGTGATGTAAAAGGTGGAAAATGCTGTTATCGCCTGAGATCTATTTACAAGGTACAGTACATTTAGACTTTTAATAAAAAGCATCTTTTCATCAGGAGATTTTCGTTAAAGCAGTTTCCCCCCCAATCACAATCCCAAAAATGTAGATTTAACACACCAAGCATGGATTTTTTTTCCTGAAACACTCACACAGACATTCGTAAAAACTGATTTAATGGTTTCTTCATTATGTATGCATGTCGCTGCGGAACATCTGTGCAGGGAAATAATATTTAAATGGACTGCGATCATAGTGGATTTTCGCCAGCGAAATGTTCATTGAATCACTGAAATACATTTTAAAAACAGGAAAATCTCATCAATTTTGTGACACAATATCCAATTTTGTCAGATAAAACCACATCACAGGACCTGAACAATCGAGTCAAGGAAACATATGGCTTGAAATTGCCTAAAAGCTGGACTTCGATGCAGATGTAGTTGATGTGAAAGAGGCTAGCTGCAATAGCATCAAATCTGCAATTTCGGAGAACTCATTGACATCTCACTCATGTCATGTCTCAATCAACATAAATGGGCTTTCTACAGATGTAAGGGGCTACCATCCCTAAGAGAATCTCAAACATTTCCATGGTCATCTGAAAATACCGCCTGAAGTGATTGCTCCTGGAACTCGCCATGTTCCGGTCACCTCATCAAAACTGGAAGGACCCAGAACTCTCTGGACATTGGCCTTGCTGCAAAATCCCGACTGAATTTCCTCCTTCTCTCATCTTTTTAGTCTCTTTTCCTTTTTTTTTTTGGAAGAAAATGGAGCACGGAATGTAAATTTATAAACAATACAGTGCATTTCATTTCATTTCTGAACATTTCTGTCTGAGTCTCGTCGCACTAAATCTCCTTTTTAATGCTCTTGAAGGAGTTCCATGTTTCATTTCATTTCTGAACATTTCTGTCTGAGTCTTGTCGCACTAAATCTCCTTTTTAATGCTCTTGAAGGAGTTCCATGTAGTTTTGTTTTTTTTTTTAAAGTGTTACTATGGTTAACCCTGAACAAATCTTTCTTTAACAAAGTACCTAGGCGCTGTAAAATAACATTTCCTGCAACTTCAAAGGTACTTTGAACCAGAATGTTATCTGAAATTTGAAAGTGTAAGACATTAACTGCCTTCGTGATATAGTGAACTGGCACATAGTGCTTAATAATGCATGGTGAGCCGAGCCTTATGGGAAAAAGCTGCACAGTCGGACTGTATATTTCAGTTTGGTTGGCTGAATCTGCTCGTTAGCATGACGTATGAACGCTGTAAAAATGTTTACTTAAAGAGGGAGGGTAAATTGCTGGCTGCATTGCAATGGAAAGCACTGCCATGTCTAAATGACTCTCATTAAAACTGGGTTGCACAGGGGAGTTTTAGCGCCACTTTTATTCCTCTAACATTTGGAGAGAGAGGGGTAGAGCAGCTGATGGAGTGCACACTTCAAGACAGGAGATGCTCTATATCGTCACAACAACATAAATAACCGCTCCCGTTAGCCCCCCGAGGTGTGTGAATAAAACACATTACTTCCACCTGCTCCTCCTGCTGCCTCCATCCGTTCCTCTAATAATCCCTCAAACATCTTCCTTTCCCTTCCCAGTATTCAACCTCCTTAATTTTCTCTCCTGTATACTGTTAGGTCCATACGTATTTGGACAATGACATAATTTTTGGTATTTTTCTCTGTGCATTTACATTCAGTTTTATCTTCAGTACCTGAAAAGCTGCTCTATTAGGATGAGATCAGGTGATTGACTTGGCCACTTAAGGATATCAGCAATCACACCATCGATGAACATTGAGCCAGTTCCTTTGGCAGCCAAACATGCCCGTGCCATGACACTGCCTCGACTATGTTTGACAGAAGACGAGATACTCGCATCATAAGCTCTTCCGCTCTTCTTTGGACTTTTTCCCCACTCATCATCCAGGTACAAGTTCTTCTGCTGTAATTGCTGTTGTGCTTAACTGTGGGCTGTATTTCATAATTAAGGCAAAATTTGTAATGAAACTCTTGTGCAGTGACACAGAGAGATAACTTCTGTGTGGATATCTTATTCCACATCGTCACTAATAATCTTTTGCCTCTCTGTGCGCTGGAGTTTAATGTCACGGGTGCAGCAGAGTAATGCTTGTATCTGCACACCCCCAGGTGAGGCTTTATCTGCCTCTCCACCATCGCGTCTCTCCCTCTGCTCTCCATCTCCTTCACCCCCCCGCCTTCCTCTCCTCAGGCCTTGTAGCTATATTTCATAATTACAGCAACCATAATTACTCTTTTTTGTGTCATTCCCAGGGTGTGATCACGTCTCCCCTCCTCCCTGAAACCATCAAACGCACTTCTCTCAGCGTGAGGAGAGACGCGTGTGTTCCCTGGGTGCTTGTTTTGCCGACGGCTGCAAGGCCTACGAATCTATTGCTGTAATTCACTCTATTCACAAACACACATCCATCTTAATGCGCACACATACACAGGTTTAATGTGAACGCCGCAGCAGCATCTGACAAATGGGGTCACGCGAGCATCAACGGCAGAAAAGAACAGGGCCGGCTGAGCGCAGGAGGGAGAAAAATGTTATTACTACGACTGTCAAATGTGATCCTTTGCGTAATTTGCAGAGAAGATCCATTTACACCCACGCAAGCTGCGAAAAAAAATCAATTAACTGAAACTAAAACCAGTTTGCTTACTGCAGTGCACATGCATAATGCCCCTTTTACTTTAATCTGTATCGCGTCTCTGAAGTAAATTTGGATGATTAATGCGACTCAGAGCTTTTGGATGAATCTTAAATGTGACAAAATATAATCCTCGATATAAAACAACAATCACAAGCGCGAGAACAGTCTTTTTTTTTGCATTAGAAAGATTTCAATCCCATTTCTGTCCACCTACACCAGCAGTTCATGTTATGTGCTGTGAAATTCAACAGGTGGTGGCGCCAGTGTCAAAATTTAATACTTTGCATGTTATTGATCGATAGAACGATCAGTTAAAGAACATAATGAGTGATTGCAGCAGCACTGTGAGGTGTTAACAGGCGGTGCTTAATCTAAACTTCGTTAATTCAGCATGAAATTTATTTTATTCAGTCAGTAATGCTGAGGCAGCTGATAAAAATACGGATTAGCCCCTGTGCTTTACGTGATTTGGATAAAAAAAAAAACACTTTTCTTGCAAAACAAAAGAGTGATGAAACAAATGTGCTATTTTAGGCTAGTCAAACATGAGTCAGAACATTTTATGAGATCTTCATGTTTACTTGACACTGCACGCCCTTCATCTGCGCAGTAAATTTATGCTTCCTGTTCCTTGCGATCTTTGATCTGTTATCTACTTCGGCCCCCGGGCGTCGATACCAAAAAAATGACACTCAAATCGGATTCCATCTGGGCTCACCGGGGCTCAAATGGCCATTGAATCTCATTTCCTCATCCCCTTAGGTGCCCCTAACTCAGTTTTCCAGCTTTACTACCAAGTTAACCCTTAAAGTTACTTATACACAGCAGCAAAAAGGGTGATTTCACAATATAGTGAAAAGTAACAGTAAAGTGAAAATTCAATGTATTTTTGTCAAGGCAGCAAAGTAAAAATCCACAAAATGCAGCAACATATGTGGCAAATTTCCCCAAGGTTCTCCGTCTTTTTTCTTCATCTTGAAAAATGTCTTGGAGATGTGATGTGTTTTCACTTACTGGCGCCGTGGACGCTGCCCCCTTGGCCCGATTCACAGAGGCTCCTTAAATCTTAATTCACCCACGTTGCTTGTTGATAATTGGGTTTGTTCCTTCCAGGAAACACTTGGGAGAGCTCCTGGAAAGACATGTACCATCACTGTTACACACGGGGACTTATGTGCATTTATGTGCTCTTTCAGGACTTTACTGATATTGCACAGGACTCGGCTGATAATCAGTTTTAAATGAAACGGCTCCCTCTCGGCTAAATTCCGGCTTCGCTGGAGTAAATGTCCTAAATCACAATGGAGAAAATGCCAGCTACACGTTTGTTCCCAGATTTCACTGAGTAAACACCAACAAACGTAGTTGCAGGGAAGTAAACGGTTGATTTAGCAGGCCGGTCTTTGTTTGTGCATGCCGCAGAGGACGCTGAGCAGAAAAGTTAGTTTCCTGCTTAACATGCAGCCACAGTGGGCTGTTGTTACTGGGGCCACTAAGCATAGTAATTAATGAGGGGAACCCCAAAATACAAAGACTGTAAAGGACAGGAGGGAGAGAATGTGACGCTTCGTGTTGCCGATGAACCCAGTCACCTTCACGGAGAGGCAACTCTTAGAAAAGATCTTTGAGTTAATGAAGATGGACCCACTATGTATTCTTAGACTGCTCTTAACCAAGAGAAATACAGAAAGCAACCAGAATGTGCAATGCCACAGTTAAAATTTATATTCACGGAGAAATCTCCTAAAAAGTTAAGGATTTATAGCATCTCAGGTTGCTTTCACATCACAGAGAATGACAAGGAAGTCAATAACAACGTTTTGTGGAAAAGCCTTAAAAAACATGACAAAATCAGACATTGCCAAGCAGCCGTGTGATTGGTCCACTCAGTCTGCTCCTCTAACCAGGAGAAATCAGCAATGTTTAACCAAACCAAACTGGTGAAGAAGCTCAAGGGCAGCATTTTTTTAATTTGGATAATACATAATAATTTCAGGAGAAAAACAAAAACATCTGGGACAAAACAAAAAGTAAAATGAGACTGTAAAGACAAGTTTGACCTTTAGGAGAAGAATATTTGAGCTGTGCGATTTTCCTCAGGGCGGTTAAAGTCATAAAACATAACACAAGCAATATAAATACATTAAAAAAATAAATCACAATATTAAAATCTGAATCTTGAGACAAATTAAATGTACAACTATAAATATAAGATAAAAATACTATATGTAAGCCAGAAGGTACAGAAGCCCTAAAAGGCCATGGGTGCAATATGCATATTTAATTTTCTCTGTTTTCCTTTGATAACAAGATATTTGTTTTCCCGAGATCGTGAGGTAGTTAATGAGATTACAAGAGAGCAATGATGGCTGCGAATCCTTGTTAAATGTCTCCCTAGAACACGCACACTCATATGTATCACAACAGCAAGGTGCAAAGCTATTTCAGAAGGTGTCAGCCTGAATTAAACTGAAAAATGACACACGGATCAAGGTTGTTATTTCGACATTTCTCCGTCCAATGCAATGGTTTCTACAGGGACTAGGTGTTATATATCTGCAGCTGGTAAATCCAGTTATCACGGGAAAACAGAGGAAAATGTTTCACCCATGGCCTTGTAGGGCTTCCGTAAGAATGATTAGATAGAATTATAGTTTAGATTTTAAAAAAAAACAAAAAAAAAAACAAACAATATTCACCTTCAAAATATAATGCAGTAGAAGTGACAGAAAATGTAAAGACTTAAGAAAAAGTACCTCAAAATTGTATTTCAGTGCTTAGCATTAGCTGTGTTAACAGCTAAGCTAACTAGTGCTGAACTAACCGACGGCTGACATGTTGTCATCCTTTGCATTTTTTGGCGAGATCGTAGCATGTTTTTATCGTTTTGGAGTTAGAGGAATTCCAAACAACTCGACTTTGTGTCGTCTATGGCCTCTCTATCTGTGTTCTTCCTGCTATTCTACAGACTCTGTGTCGAGTCCAACAAAGATGATGTTTTCGTGCCACCAGCATCACTGGTGAACAGATACTCACACACACTTGTATTTACCAGAACTAGTTTTCTCTTTTAGAAGTCTTGTGTGTGGTCTGGTGTGTTCGGGGGCGATCTGTGTCTGTTGAGCACAGTTGTTTGTTACTGCGTGTGAGAGAAATAGTTGGCCGAGGCAGTGGAAAATGTGCGAGCCAGAGACGATGACGTTGGCAGACTGGAGAAGAACAAACTACTTCCTGAACATCTATTCAGCACTTTGAATAAATTCTCTCTCAGACAAACCTTCTGGCTCACACTTTTTCATTGGCTATAGCTGAGATTTTAACTCGTGGTGGCTCAAATCTAAACTATAAATCATTTTTGAAAGAAAGCATTAAATAATTCTAACATTTTTGAGTATTAACATAAAATTAATTTGGTTCAATGTGTCCAAAACATGGGGAGTTGGGTTTGGACCCAAATGCAGAGACCAGAGAGAGCTGGAACTGGCCAAATATATTAATGAAGATTAGCAAAACCAGACCTAAAAGGCAGGCGTGGGTCATGACCAGGTTATCACCTCAAATCAAGCAGGGAAATAACAATTCACTTAACTATCGATTTGACTCAAAATTCGTTGGTGACAATTACAATTTGATCGTTTTTGGCAAAAAAAAAAAAAAAAAGTCAAATCAAATAAATTGTTCCTGTATTATTTCATTCATTCATTCATTTCTACAGCTAAACACAGGAGGGTGGAGTTAACTGGACAGATGAGGGCAGGGCAGATAGGACACAGGTGAAACCCACGAGGGTAAACACAGATGAGGGAAAACAACAATGGAAGGAAATGTAAATCAAGACAAGACAAGGGAACAACAAAAAATACAGGACTGAATACTATAAAAACATTACAACAAAGACTAAAAACCCTAGAAACTGAAAACAAAATAAACATTAACGCCTTCAATCAGTAAACAAGATAATCATCAGAAATACAAGCTGTACTGCTTATGTTTGTAGTCCTCTGGAAAGCACCCTGACTTGTAAGAAAGGTCCAATACAAGTACAACCTGTTATTGTTATTAAGACTGGGTAAATATACACAGTATATCCTTATCAGGATATGAAAATATATTATGGCTGTTGGAACAAATTAGGGGTTTGTATTTCATTTGAATAGTAGAGAACTCATTAATATTCAAATGCTGAAATAATTATTCAAATGTGTGTTTTTCCCCTCTTTCTTGTCTTGACCTTTAATTCACCCACATTTTGGAAACAAAAAGCTTTCAGCCTTCAGGTCACTCATAAACACTATTTGCCTTAAAAAAAAAAAGTGAATTTAAACACACTTCTGATATCAAAAGCAATTTTCTGGATATTTTATTTAGGTACTGTATTAATGAAAACTACAATACAAAGTACAT
>KV751405.1:319456-363556 GCA_001698575.1 Mola mola
GGACCGCTCAATTAAATGCAAAATATATTTTAAAAAAAAAAAATCCAAATCACAAGATGCTGCAATAATAACACAATATGATATAATAATAAAAGTGAGGTTGGGCAATACATAAATTAAATATCGCGATTATGAGAATTTGTATCACCTGTGAGTTTATGGATTGAATATCGGGATATTTTGATATATCCCGATATATTTTGTCAGAGTTTCAATAGCCTTCTCTAGAATATACTGTAGTTGCAGAATTTAACCTAAATGGAAATGAAAATATTGTGAAATTTGAAATATCCTGACACATACTGTCAGTCATGACGTGGCCTGAAAAAAAAGTGATCTTAATTCAAAGGCCACGCTGCCCAGTTTTAAATAAAGGGTAAAATATGTGATTAAACGAGGCGCTGTCGGGCTGCAGAGACGCCCCGTTGTTCTCCAGATGGAAGAAAACTTGTTTTGTATAAACCTGGACAATTTCTAATCAACATCATTTTCATTGCTGCTTTCTTGGGGAAAATAAAAATGAAAAGTTGCGCTAATGTAAAATCACGTCGCGGTCGCAGCACCAGTCAAAATAATCACAATTATCATACAGCTCGGACCCAGGGCAGGACTATTATCTGTTCTAGGTTTCTGCTGTTGTCTGTATTTGCGTTTTACTACAACAATTACCACACTTCAAGTTATTAAACTTAAAAACTATAAAATATTGACCTGTAGTTGTTTTTTTCTGCTATAAACAAGTATTCTTTTGCACAAGAGTCAAATTATATTTTATCATTTTGGAAAAAACTCATAAGTCTATATTGATTCCTACTTTTTAAACATCTGACATGCTTGTGGAGATGTGACACTGAAGTGCACTGTGGGCCAACACACTGGACGCTGGTTCGCAGCGGACACATGAAGCACTTTCCCCATTAATGAGCTCCCAGGATGCACCGCTGCGTGCTTCACAAGGGCGCTTCTGTGGGCTGAGACACAGGTGTCGTTCACCGATGATGGAAAAATGTGCACAAGGTTCGAGAAACATGCAGCGATTCAGCCTCATTTGTTTTCCTGTGATGAATATTTTACAGAGAATTTCTGAGATTTAAGCTATAGGTGAAGCAACCTGATAAATTCTCTGTACCGGCATCCAAATGGATTCTCTTACAGCAGTTTAGTTGCAGGTCGTAGCAGATAAACCTGACTGGAATACATGAAAAACTGGCTGGGTTTTTTCATTAATTTTGTCAATGTTGCAAAAATCCATACACACTATAATTTTGTGTTCAAGACTCATCTATTGTATAAATATTCTTACTTATATATTTGCACATGAGCTCTGGAGTCACGTCTCCAGTGACATCATCAGGTTCTGCTTCTGTAATATGAGGACGTTCACGATTTTGCAATCTAAGCGCTGAGGAAAATTCACAGTATTTGCTGCAATCATTACCGTTAGCATGAAAATACTGCATTTCGCCTCATATTCTTATTCAGTTATTAAATAATGATACTGCATTGCACTCATGGGGTGTGATGTTACACTGGAACGCCGATTTCTGCTCATTTTTGGCACTTCTTACTTCTATTCTACGTATTTTACTTTTCAAATATCCATATAAATTCATTATTAGACATAACATCGAAACACATTTATTTAAATGAGCTGCCCAGTACACAACAACAGGAACAACAAACACAACTCCATCAATAAATATCAGTTTGGAAGATATGTAAATAAACTTCTGTCACATTTTACTTGACTTTTACTTGTGATGGAGTGATTCTAGAAGATAAAAACACTTTCTGCTAATTACTCCACCAGGTGTGTTGTGTGACAGGTTAAGCCAACAGTTACGCTTGGCTTTTCACAGCCGGCAAACACGTAGCTTAGCTCACAGCGGACCTAAAGCAGTCACAAGCTCACCTTTTTCTCCTGAGAAAACTCTCCCAGCATTTTCTTTCTTTGGTTTTCCTTTGGGACATTTGGACGGCATTTTTGACGTGAAAGCTTGTCGCGCGCCAGGTAGCAGCAATTAATAAAGAGCGGACTGGACCATTTGTTCCTCCCCGAGGGGGGTAGCCGGGTGAAAGGTTTGTTCCATGTCCCGTTAGGGTGCAAAATAATTGTACTGTTACTATTCTATTTAGCATTCTTTCGCTGTTTTAAGAGAAGTTTTCTCTGAATGAAATCAGGAAGAACTTTATTTATTCTATTTAATTTTATCTGTCCGACTGCGGCGGTGTTAGCAAGACGTAGCTAGCCTCAGTTAGCCTGGAGCGAAGCTTAAAATAAGGTCTACAACGGAAGCTTCTAATTTATTCACTTGAGAAAAAAAAAACAACCTTTTTCTGAATTAGCGAGATAATAAACAGTGTAGTTTTTCCACGAATAAAATAATCTGCTAAGAACGAGGGCCAATTTTTAATTATTTTCATGAATGTTATCTTATTAATTCAAAAAGACAGACAATTCTTATTTTTCATGGAAATTATCTCGGTGATTCAGGAAAATAGGGCAGTTATTTGTTTCTCTAGTGAATGCAACACATTTTCATAGCCTACAAATGTAAGTTAGGTTAAAAATATATACATTTCCTTTATACTCTTTACAAATGTAAATCTAAAACAGGTAGGAGGATTGTGATCTTCTGAAAGTCCTAAAATTCTCCTTTTCTGTGTGTTTATGTTGGTCGATAATCAACGTGCAGCGTGTGGGAGGACACAAAACCACACACTGAAGCTGCTTCAATGTTTAGGCCATAATGGATATTGGATGTGGCATCTTAGAGCCTGCAACACCCACTGTGGCCTAAACTGCTCCGACAGCTGCCGCTGAGTTCATATGAGGTTAGAACTCATCCGTTTGTCATCCAAACATCCACCTAAAGTTGCATAAGTTCTGTTTTATACTGTCAAATATTCCAGGCTGACTTTATACAGTGGCTTGCAAAAGTATTCCTACCCCTTGAACTTTTCCACATTTTGTCACGTTACGAACACAAACATAAATCTATTTTATTGGAATTTTATGTGAAAGACCAACACAAACTGGCACACAATTGTGAAGTACACAGAAAATGATACATGATTTTAATTTTTTTTCACAAATAAAAACTGAAAAGTGCAGTGTGCAAAAGTATTCAGCCCCCCTGAGTCAATACTTTGTGGAACCGCCTTTTGCTGCAATTACACATGCAAGTCTTTTGGGGTATGTCTCTACCAGCTTTGCACATCTAGAGACTGAAATTTTTGCCCATTCTTCTTTGCAAAACAGCTCAAGCTCAGTCAAATTAGATGGAGAGCGTTTGTGAACGGCAGTTTTCAGATCTTGCCACAGATTCTCGATCGGATTTAGGTCTGGACTTTGACTGGGCCGTTCTAACACACGAATATGTTTTGTTTTAAACCTGCTGGAAGGTGAACCTCCGCCCCAGTCTCAAGTCTTTTGCAGACTCCAACAGGTTTTTTCTTCCAAGATTGCCCTGTATTTGGCTCCATCCATCTTCCCATCAACTCTGACCATCTTCCCTGTCCCTGCTGAAGAGAAGCACCCAGAGCACGATGCTGCCACCACCATGTTTGACAGTGGGGATGGTGTGTTCACAGCGATGCGCACAGCATTTTGCATTTAGGCCAAAAAGTTACATTTTGGTCTCATCTGACCAGAGCACCTTCTTCCATATGTTAGCTGTGTCCCCCACATGGATTCTGGCAAACTGCAAATGATGGTTTCCTTTTAACAACGGCTTTCTTCTTGCCACTCTTCCACAAAGGCCAGATGTGTGCAGTGCACGACCAATAGTTGTCCTGTGGACAGATTCCCCCACCTGAGCTGTGCATCTCTGCAGTCCATCCAGAGTCACCATGGGCCTCTTGGCTGCATCTCTGATCGGTGCTTTCCTTGTTTGGCCTGTAAGTTTAGGTGGACGGCCGTGTCTTGGTACATTTGCAGTTGTGCCGTACTCTTTCCATTTCCGGATGATGGATTGAGCGGTGCTCCGTGAGATGTTCAAAGCTTGGGAAATCTTTTTATAGCCTAAACCTGCTTTAAACTTCTCCACAACTTTATCCCTGACCTGCCTGGTGTGTTCCTTGGAATTCATGATGCTGTTTGCTCCCCAACATTCTCTTAAGAAACCTCTGAGGCCGTCACAGAACAGCTGTATTTGTACTGAGATTATATTACACACGTTGACTCTATTTAGTCATCAGGTCAACATTCACTCATTCAGCAATCATCAGGCGACTTCTGAAGGCAATTGGTTGCACTCAGAGAAAAGGGGGCTGAATACTTTTGCACACTGCACTTTTCAGTTTTTTTATTTGTAAAAAAAAATTTAAATCATGTATAATTTTCTTTGTACTTCTTTGTAATTCACAATTGTGTGCCACTTTGTGTCGGTCTTTCACATAAAATTCCAATGAAATATATTTATGTTTGTGGTCGTAACGTGACAAAATGTGGAAAAGTTCAAGGGGTATGAATACTTTTACAAGCCACTGTATGCAAGAGCTTTCACGTCAAAGACCCGTTTAATCCCCACCATGCTGAGGCAGATGATATTTCACCTTAAAATACACGTTGCAGCTTCTTCTCCAGCTGAAGAAAATTGAAAAAAAAAAAAAAATTCAAAAAAGCACACAGGAAACGTTTGTGGGACCTGACTCGAGCGCATTTTTATTGAACGTTCATAACTGTTAAAAACATGTATAAAATTGGTCCTGTTTCAGAAACAAGGCACGCATAGTCATGTCAATGTTCAGTGTTTACGTCATTATTAGCATGATCATTTATCAGCATCATCGGCACGTTCCATCTCAGTATTTGTCTAATAGTAGTATCAAGCATTCCCTAATATAAAAACACGTTCCAATTTTTTTTCATTTTTCTTCTTCACAGAGGTTAAAATTTTATTCCGAGCAGCAAGACAATATTCATGCAAAGACGGGAGTGGAGGAGAAGATGGGAGCTGACGGGACTGACGGGTCTTTAATAGTAGGTCTCCCGTTCCACCCAGCCTGAGAAGAGAGGTGAAAAGGCAGGTTAGTGGACAGTTGCCGGGCGGGTTGGATATGTCTGATCTGCCTTCATCGCGTATTAAAATGATCCGCGGGGCAGAAGAAGGCGGAGAAGACAAACAGTGCGAGGAGAAGATAATAAGAGCTCGGATTGTGGACTCACCTCCCGGGCTGCGTCTGAGGATCAGCTTACGGATTTCATCATAGATAAAGATGAGCAGGGAGTAGGGGAAGGCGCAGAACCACCAGTTGGGCCTGGAAAACACACACGGAAAGGATAAAAAGGTTGAGAAAGTGATCCGGCGCCGCGGGCGTGGATGAGCAACGTGTGGAGCACAGAGTCCACCACATGTGCTCGGTGGATTATGATTTTTGTTTGTGCTTTACTCACTTGAGAGGGTACATTCTGAGGGCCACGTCCATGCCGGGGCAGTAAGAGAGGAAGGCGGCCAGGGCGGTCTCCTCAAACAGGCCGAAGATCAGGATCTTGTTCCTGGAACGCACAGCAGAGCAATTAGCAATCTGAGAAAACCGAAGTGCGAATTTTGATTCTAAAGCCCCAATTCTGAGATTAAAATCTAAATGCTGAGTTTAAAGTCTGACTTCTAAAACTGAAGTCCAAATTCTGCGGATGACCAAACCGTTTTTCTCACTTGGCCGTGACGCCCTTCCATAACAATGACATCATCCTGGGAGACGCCAGCGATGTGTCTCAGTACTCACTTCATGCCCTGCTGGAAGACGGAGTTCCTCCTGGTCTTGCAGATGATCAGGTCGGCCCACTGCACGATGACGATGCTGGCGAAGAAGGCCGTGTGGCAGGTGAACTCCACGATCTTCCTCTGCTCGTAGGTCTGCAGGGAACACACAGGAAGTGGTTTACAGCAGGTGCTGAGGGCCCAGAATACAACAGCTCTCCCCGCGGCCCGCCCGGTTACTGTCACTGACCCACTGCTGCCCGTAGCTGTCCTCCAGGTCGTTGATGTACTTGTTATCCCAGGACACTCTGATGCCCAGCAGGGTGGAGGGCAGGAAGCCATTTTCAGCCAGAATCACAAAGTAGGTGAAGAAACCTGCCAGCGCCTGGATCATACCTGCGTGGGTCACATAATCATTCTTTTGACTGATGGCTGAAATTAGTTTCAGCACTTTAGAATTACAACAACTTCCTGTACAAGTCCGTTTACTAAACCAGAATCAATAAATGATTATGCAAACAAATCAGTTTTGTGGTCTTCTGGGGAGAATAAGATGGATGAAAAGGAGTGACGGAGGCACGACGTTTTGATTGGTCAGGCTTTTGGGGGCGTGTCACTCGATGGGAGCCAATAAATACACAAGAGTGGGTGGTCTTCTGCAGAATTAGTGCCTGATTAAAATGATGCTGATTAATGGTTGATGTTGCAGGATTCGTTGGCGTTCTGTTTTTACATGTAGTGGCGGACATTTCAGGGGTCGAGCCTATTCTTGGCGTCGTGACCAAACATGGCAGAACCAGAAGCCCGAGGGACGACTCTGTCGTCACGCACACTCCGGCTCCGTATCAGTACCAGCCTATTTCTGGTGCATGCCTCTGTTCTAGTTATCTCCGACCACCCAGATACCGAACGGCCTTTCGACAAGACATCCGCCAAGGTGGCGGCGTGTTTACCGATCTGTCCGTAGGCTATGCTGATGAGCCTCTCGTTCACCAGTTTGTCTGTTTTGGGGTTCCTGGGCTGCCTCTTCATGATGTCGCTCTCGGCCGCCTCGTAAGCCAGGGAGATGGCAGGGACCTGAGGGGACAACGACGCCACACTGATCAGTCAAGCAAGGTCGCAAAAACACTCTTCCACAGCAGCCATTTTGGCAAGAAAGGCTAACAATGACGCTAACAAAGGCTCTGTTCCAAACAGAGTCATGGTGCTGCTCTTATAGGCTGACTGGATTTTGACACCTGTGTATTCGAAATGTCAGCAATATTTTATGATAAACTAATTCTGAACAACAAAATGAAAGGCTGTGATTGGTCCCAACGTGGGTTCCATGAGATTTTAGTCGGCACTGCTAATGAAATACTAGCGCATCTCAAAAAAGTAGAATATTGTGGAAAACTTCATTGCTTTCATCACCTAATTCAAAAACGATTTTTTAATTAGATACGTTTTCTACACTGATTATACAGTACGTGAACTGTTTCAAGCCTTCTTCGTTTTCATTTGGATTATTTATAGCTTATACAGTTGCAGAGATGTAATATTAAAGTGCTTGAAACAAACACATGCAGTGGGTGTAGAAAATATTAAATAACTGATGAAAAATCATGATATTCTAACTTTTTAAAAAAGCACTACTATTTCAGATTTGATTTTTTCCTTGCGTCTGCCCGGGGACAATGGACGAAAGTAGCTACAACCTAAATCTGATTCGAAGCATATTTAAGAATATTTTATGCACAATTCCTGATACAAATACACTTTATTATTCTTAGTCTGAGCACAGCAGGGAGAGTGAAGTCAGTATCATGGCCGATCCTTGTTTAAAAAGGCCCACCATGTCAGTTCCCAGATCAATACACAGGATGGTGACGGTTCCCAGAGGCAGAGGGATGTTGGCGATGATGAAGAGCAGGAAGGGCGTGATCTCGGGGATGTTACTGGTCAGAGTGTAGGCGATGGACTTCTTCAAGTTGTCAAAGATCAGACGGCCTGTCGAGAACGAGCCAGACTGTTTAATCGTTTTATCCTGCCAGATACCACAAATGACATTAACATTCATGTAATTTTTTACCTTCTTCCACTCCGGTAACGATGGAGGCGAAGTTGTCGTCCAGCAGGATCATGTCGGCGGCCTGCTTGGAGACGTCGGACCCGGCGATACCCATGGCCACACCGATGTCGGCCTTCTTCAGAGCAGGGGAGTCGTTCACACCGTCACCTGTCACAGCCACGATGGCTCCCTGCGGAGAGCAGCATTCAAGTTTCAGGTCAGAAATTACACTTTTAAAGACTTTCTTAAAGCAATTTCATTTTCTAAACACAAAGTGGCGAAGGATGAGCTGACTTCAGACTGATTTAACTAAAATCGCAGGTGACTGTTTCCAGTCAGAGAAAAGTCACCGTTCTGACTGTTGAGTGACGTTTCCATTTCCTAAAGTTCACTGTGTCACAAGAATAATCTCCTGCTGAGCGAATGAAAAGGCTTACTTAAGCTCAAAAAGTTCCAGGGAAATTCTGCTGTGTTTGACGGAACAGACAAATATGATCAAGGTGAATGAGAGATGGATCTGGAATCAGCCGAGAAACCTCGAACTCTGAGGGGGAAAAAAGTGGATCTGAAGAAAAAGGGCAGAGGGGTTTCCTCTTTAAAAGAAAACATGATTGTTTTAAATATCTGTAGCTTTTGATCATATGAACCATTAGTTTCTCAGTCAATTTTGATATCAGGGCTTCCCGTCCAGTAAATGAAAGTATTTATAGATATTATAAAATATATTAAAGATGATATGCATTCTCAAATCAGTTTACAGCTTACTCCAAGAAGCTTTATGTCTGCGACTTTGACTTTCAGCTGTATTTGGATCACAAATGGAACTTGTGAATTTCATATTAAAATCCAACAAAATTCATAGAAATTGAATTATGGTATTATGTAGCCAGGGTTCCTACTTACAATAAAACCATTTATATGAATAAATAAATCTGCAGTCCAACTCCACAGAAAACTAATTTGCACATTCTCCTGATGCACTTCTGAATATTCATGTGTGTCCAAGTTCACAGCTTGACAGATGTTCCGCTTGATTATTCTGCTGACTTAAATCATTAGAGCAAAGTAATAATCATAAATAAGCATTAGAGGAGGGGGATGTCGAATAGTCATGCCTGAATTTATATGCACTCGCTGTGTTTGCCAAACTAAAATAACACTGCTGATAGCTCAGAAGAGCAGAAGAATCTTTCCCACCTGTCTCTGGCAGCCCTCCACAATGATCAGTTTCTGCTGTGGGGAGGTTCTAGCAAAGACGATCTCGGTGTGGTACTTCAGGATGTCGTCGAGCTGCTCCGCGGTCAGATCTTTCAGGTCTCCGCCGTGCACGACGCACGCCTTGGCATCTCTGTTGGGAATAAAAAGTCATTTCATGAACTCCAAATCATTTGTAAAGAGAGACTTGATCACATACAACAGGTTTATTGAGCAATTCCTTGGCTTTTCAGACAAAGTAAAGACTTGGAGAGTAGGCCCAGGACGTGACCTTGGGGTACTCCAGATGCAGTTCTACTCTTTTTTTTTGTTCATGACATTGTTTACCCTATACTCAGTACCTTGGGTTGACTTCATTGATCGGGATGTTCAGACGTGCAGCAATGTCTTCAACAGTCTCGTTGCCTTCAGAGATGATGCCCACACCCTTAGCAATGGCCTTAGCTGTGATTGGATGATCACCTGTTACCATGATGACCTAGGAGAAGGGACGTTTGTGCTGATCAGTGCGGCGATGGAGGTACGCTGTAAAAACTCTTTTCAGTTCTGATATGGGCCATACCTTGATTCCAGCGCTCCTGCACTTGCCCACAGCATCTGGCACAGCAGCACGAGGGGGGTCGATCATGGACATGAGGCCAATAAAGCACAGGTTCTCAGTGGGGAAGTTCACCTCGTCAGTGTCAAAAGCAAAGCCCTCTGGGAACTGGTCATCGGGCAGGTTGTAATGGCAGAATCCTGGATAGGTGAAAGAAGCATTTAGTGATATTCTGAATTGACTTTCAGTGGATTCATGCAGCTGCCGGATCCTTACCCAGCACTCTCTCTCCAAGACCCCCCAGTTCCAGGTAGGCGTTCTGGAAGGCGTCTTTCAACTCGTCGTCTAGAGGCTGCTCTTTGCCTTGCATCATTATGGATGAGCAGCGGTCCAGAATCCTCTCGGGGGCTCCTTTCATCACCAGCAGATGCTTGGACTCTCCTTCAGGTGTGCCATTTTTGTGAATGGAAAGCTGGGTTCACATTAGAAAAAGACATAAAATCGGGTCAGTCAATGCATTCGCATTTCATTTTCAACCCCAATGTGTACAAAAAGGGTAGATAAGTAGCTAGTGAAGCTAGCTTCTTTGTGATTACCTGGTACTTGTTAGTGGAGTTGAATGGGATCTCAGCTATTTTGGGGTTCTTCTCTCTCATTTCCTGGACCGATCCACAGCATAGCTCGATACATTTCAGAAGAGCTGACTCAGAAGCATCACCAGCCACATCTCTCTGGAGGATGGAAGATGGAGCGGCAGGAACATTAATCAGATTAATCATAAAGTCTTGCTCTACATACTGCAGGTGGATTTCGTTTCCACCTAAAATCCAAAAACAAAAAGCAGCAAGAGAGCCACCAGGGAGACTATTAAACTATAAAACTATATTTTTTTCCTCCCACGTTTTTACATTTTTTCCATGCTAATTATTGGCCTTGTTAAAGACCAACCCTGTGTTTACCCTCCTCTCACTCTTGTAACAGTGAGTGAGTGAGAAATAATAAGCAGTCAGAGAGAACGACAGTCATTAGAGAGCCATGATGTCAGGCAGACATTTACAGGTGATTAACACCAGCAGATGCACTCACTCACTCACTCACTAAGACCGGACTGTGAGGAAACCCTACAGGCTAGGAGACCTGTGTACTAGTGGGTATGTATTTGCTATCTTGTGTTTTGGGGCTTGGCGGGGGGCGTTGTAAGGAATAATTATGCATAATAAATAATTACAACTTGTGTGTATACCCTGCAGGGAGAGTGATGAAGGCTTGAAAACAAGCCTGGAACTGAGTGGTAAACATCATGTAAACAACATGTTAATATTTCTTTTTGTCTTTAATGTCTTGTATTAAGATCCAAAATCAATGTGTTAATATATTTTACTTGTAAGCACGAAACCATGCGAAAGCAATAATAAATTATTCATTTTAAAAAGTAATGGCTTTGATTTTCTCAGTTCGGACAAGCGCTTGTTACAAGTGCATCTCAAAGTATTGGAATATTTTGATTTTCATTCGCTATTTTAGAAAATGAAAAAAAGGCTGAAATGTGAAATGTTCCACTTTAAATGTAATTCAATATAAAATATGTGAAAGTTAAATTTTTTAGATTCAGTTATGACAAAATGAACGTATTCCCGTGAACTTAGTAAATATATTCCATCATATTCATTTTTTTTTTTCAATGTACATGTATTGTTGCAGCACTTAACTGCAGCTCTAACAAGGTTTTCGTTCAGATTTCAACTTGTCATTTAATTGAAATTTTTCCTCTCTGTGGCCCTCATAGAAATTTAAAGATTAGTTGAAATAAGAGCTGCAACGATTAATTGATCGAACGAAAATTAGTCGACAACTATTTTGATAATTGAATAATTGTTTCAGTCTTGACATCTTATAGAGTAAATGATTCATTAATTATGAAAATAATCCGATTAATTGCTATTTAAAATATTTGTTAGTTGCAGCTCTACTTAAATCTGAAAGTCATCAGTACATTTAAAAAAAAAACAAAAAAAAAAACATTGCTGCTTTGTTTAGAGGAAGAAATTCAACACAAAAAGGGTCAATTTTTGGTGAAATTTTGGTAACTTGATTTGCATTTGCATAGGTGGACACTAAAAATACTTCTTACAATTCCAGCAGCTGCAGTTCATCAGTTGGTTAGCTGACCTTGGCCATTGTTTATTCCCATCTGTCATTTGTCATATTTGAATGAGGACAAATACAGAGCTGCTGGTGACCCATTGAAATAACATGAAGAAGGATACATGCTAATTTTGGCAAGCTAGGCTAATAATCGTCCCCTTTCCAAACGGCTACTCAGCCTAGCTTGATGGTTTCCATTTCCGCAACACAGCTGAGATCTTGAATTGCTGTTGGTAGATGGCCAGTGTTGCGTGGACAAAAGACCATGTATCAGCATTTGTGGGGTTTAAAAGGGCTATTTCGTGCTTCAGCCAGTAGTGCAACTTGAAACGCTGGCTCACTGGAAAAAGATTGGAGCAAACACTCCTCTTTAATCAGTACACTTGAGCAGACGGTGGTGGCATCACTACACATGAAATGAAGCCAATATCATGAAAGAGAACAACAGGAAGGAGGAACACTTTGGTTTATCAAACTGCTTGCAAAAATGGCACAAAATGGAGGATGAGTCAGCAGTATTAATTCCTGCCCATATAATTTGCACACAAACTAAAGGCCTGGATTATCCGAAAAGGCTTTACTGTTGTTGAACAAAGGATGAACGATAATGCAGACTTCTGTTTTTAGTTTTGTGAATTAATTATGTCCCTAATAATGTTAATTTGTGTGAAAAAACGAGGAAAGAGAGAAGCATTTAATTTGGTATTAACCTACTTTCAGAATGGGAAGGTTGCTCTGCTCTGCCAGGAAGACGGCGCGGTTGCAGAGTCCCGCAATTCTGGCCAGAGCGGCCCAGGTGGCCGAGCTCCTGTCGAAAGAGGTCCCGCTCTGGTTCTCTGTGGTGTCGGCCTCATGGATCTGGTTGTCGAACCACATGTGGGCCACAGTCATCCTGTTCTGGGTCAGGGTGCCGGTCTTGTCCGAGCAGATGGTGGAGGTAGAGCCCAGGGTTTCAACGGCTTCCAAGTTCTTCACCAGGCAGTTCTTCTTGGCCATGCGCTTGGCAGTCAAGGTCAGACACACCTAGAGATGGGGGAGCTTGGGTCAATTTGATTCAATTTCTGATTCAGAATTGGACGTTTAATGCACGAGAAACACCAGTACTCACGGTGACGGTAGCCAAAAGACCTTCTGGCACATTAGCAACGATGATACCAATAAGGAAGATGACTGCCTCCAGCCAGGTGTACCCGAGGATGAGCGAGAGGATGAAGAAGGACACCCCGAGGAAGACGGCCACACCGGTGATGATGTGGATGAAGTGCTCTATCTCGATTGAGATGGGAGTGCGTCCAACTTCGAGTCCAGAAGCCAGTGTGGCGATACGACCCATGACGGTACGGTCTCCAGTGCTGATCACAATACCACGGGCAGTTCCTGTAGCAAGGATGGTAAGATTTTATTCTTTTTGGTATAAAAACTGACGAAAGTGGCTTTGATGCATTGTGTCAATGTACCTTCAACACAGTTGGTGGAGAAGAAAGCAATATTTCTAGTCTCCAGCGGGTTCTCGTTGGAGAAGTCAGGACTGCGAGTCTGGGGCTCTGATTCGCCAGTGAGAGAGGAGTTGTCCACCTGAGGATAAGAACATGGAAAACAACAGTAATGTGACAACATCCGCATCAGAAAAGAGAAGATGGCTGTCACAGATAAGCAACAGACATTTCCCCTCCAATGAGCAACCCGCTTTGGTGTAGCTGAAACAGCTACTCAGATTGGGTCCAAAAGGAGGCAACAACTAAACGAGGCAGACGACAGGATACAACAATGACTGATGCAAAGGTAGAAGTAAAAGCACAGGGCATAATTGGGTCGTCTTACTCTTGAGTCTCAAGTTTAGTTTAGGGCCCAAAATGGGTGTATAAAAGAGTGTATTTTTAGTGTATTTATTAAAACATCCACATTAAGGGATACATGTAAGAGGCCCTTTGGTGCTTCAAGCTTCTCTTTTAGTCTTATGCTTTCAATAAACCAAAAAAGTAAGGGAATGCTTTTCAATTTCAAGTACTTGTCACAAACAGCTTCAAGGAATTAGCAAATAGAAATATCTTTATAGTCAGGTGAAGAACAGCTGTGGACTGAGATCTCAAATACTCAAGGAAATTTGATGTAGTTGGTCCCAGAAAGAAGAAAAGACTTGCGTCGAGGGCACCCACCTTACAACCATGAGCAGAGATGATTCTCAGATCAGCCGGGATCCTGTCACCACCCTTCACCTCCACCAAATCGCCAACCACCACATCCTCAGCATTCAGGTGCTTCTTCTCACCGTCGCGTACGACCAGGGCTTGCTGCGAGACCAGACAAAGTTCTTAGACAAAGAACTGAGAAGTGACAAGGAAGGCTGTCTATTTTTGTCTTTTTATTCATAGTCATGAAAGTAGTTTTCATGATTAACCTCCAGATAATTCAGCAGCGACAATGAGATTTTTGTTTATGTACCACACAAGTAGGTTAAACCTTGAGAAAACATACTCAAATTAGGAGTCAGCATGATATGATTTCATTATTTAAGAGTTTTTCTGTCATTTTTTTCAGCAGCAAAGCGCAAACAGAGAATGAAAGGGAGGACATGAGTGGCACCTGTGGGACCAGGTTCTTGAAGGAGTCCATGATCTTGGAGCTCTTGGCCTCTTGGTAGTAGGAGAAGCAGCCAGTGATGATGACGACAGCAGACAGCACGACGCCCAGGTACAACTGCGAGTGTTGAAGATATAACTTTCATTTTTACACAAAAAATGGACATCATCATGCTGTCACACTGACTCATCCTCAAATTCATAACACATACATAAAATGCAATGTCTCAAAAATATAATTACATATTTAGACCAGGGAATTAATTTTTTTACATTAAACAGTCCATATAAGGGGACATTCTGCTTTAGAATGGATGTTACTCAGTGTTTTTGCAAGAGTCAAAGTCTGAGTGCTCATGAGTTGATGCATTTTATAAAACTGCTTATTATTTTACCTCAAATGTCTGTTAAACTGTACATTGGACCCTTGTTTTCCACTGTTATCAGGATCAGAACAGTCAACAGAGCAGCACTGCTCACTTGCTGATTTAACAGTTCATCCATTGTTTTATCTGACCAAGACTTTTAATTATGATAAAACGGTTTGATTATTTTAGGACCAAGCCCTGCAGCCAGTTTTATTATAGACCGGCGCGTTAACAGAGGCACATAACTCGTGTTCAACGAGCCAGAATGTAATAAGGGCTAAACACCAACAAATATGGCTTGAACCAAGCATTTTTGTGAAATAAAACACATGTTGTGCATTTTGGAAACAATTACATATATTTGTTTTCACACCCTCTCCTGTAAATAATGTTTGAAATGGGACCTTTTCTTACATTATCATTTGCAGGCTCGTCCTCCATTGCAGCCTGGATACCATAGGCCAGGAAACAGAGGATGGCGCCGGTCCACAGAAGCATGGAGAAACCGCCAAACATCTGAGAGAAAACCCGAACAGGAGTGGTTCTGAGTGAGCACCTTTGTGCCAACTTGTCGTCATGGGAAGCTACATTTAAACCCTAACACTGACGCTTAAAAGAAAAAAAGCATCACGACTGACAAGTCTGCGAGCTCCCAAAACAGACAGTGTGAGCTGATGTTACCTGTTTGCAGAATTTCACCCACTCTGGGGTGGTGGGAGGAGGAGTGAGAGCGTTGGGCCCATCGCGGGCCAGGATCTCAGCTGCCTTCGTACTAGTCAAACCCTGATGTGAGCAGAAAACACTGAGTCAAGCTTTCAGACTTCAGATTCACAGCCAGATGTGTCAAACCACTCATAGCTGACATGCTGGAAGTCAGACTTTGTAGTCGTATTGTTTTTCAAGCCAACCACACAAACTCGCTGACACACATTTCAGTCCAGGGGGGGACTGTGGGTGCTACCAGTTGCTAAGCAACACAGCATCAACAGAAAAAAAACTCGGCCTTTTCCTTCAGGAGCAGGTAGGAGGTAGAACGAGAAAGAAAATTAAAGAGGGGTGAAGGTAAAGCTGTGCTAGAGGAGAAAAGAAGAAGCAAATAGGATCATATGAAATCAGGGCACAGGGGCTTCTGCTGCTAATAAATTATTCACGACTGTCACACACACACACACACACGCATGCACAGACAGCTTGCAGGCACCAGTTAAGAGGCGCTGATTAACTATTCTCCTTGATCTTTCCGGCATGACCAGGGGCACATTAGCATGAGAAGAGAGGTCTGCTTTGATTTTGTCAACATTATGCTGGAGCTCAAAATTTGGGGACATATATGAGATTTCTATGAAAAGACGACATGAGCATAAAGCAAGCAGCCAGTTATCTTAGCTTAGCATAAAGGCTGGAAACATGGGAACAGCTAGCCTGGCTCTGTCCAAAGCTAACAAAGCCTAAAAAAGCTCACCAAATGTCTTCAAGTCAATCACTTTTCCCAGCTAAGATATAACATAGCAAATGTTCAAATGTATGACAGCAAAGTCTTATTTCAATGAGCAAATTTCAGTTTTATTATTAAGTATTTAGTCTTTATGCTAAGCTACATTACAGCTTCATGCAAACAAACTCATCATTATCTTTTTAAGGGTTTGACAAGAAAATTTCAATAGCATGTGTTTTGCAAAAGTAAAAGTGTGTCAGTAAACACTGAGAATGTGCTGCCGGGTGCTGGGCTGCTTGCTGCATTATTTATAGTGAGAATGGTGACACAATCCTGCGCTAATGATTTATTGGAGAATCTGAATTTTCCCCACGAGGCCTGTAGGGACCTTCAGCAGTAAGCAAATATTGATATATATGTCATGCATCTCTGTCCCGATCCACCACCTTTTCCCTGCAACCGTACCCCTCCCCCCTCTTTCTGCCCTGCTCTCCTGCGACTGGCGGTCTTTGTTTAATAAAGCCCAGGCAGAGATGATCACACCCTCTTCCCTCATGTGAGAGAGGAGCTGATCTCCTTTAAAAACAGCGTTTTGATGCCAGAACACGGACACTGCCTGTGTAAATGTATAAAGCTGCAGGCGTTAACACACGTTATCTCACTCACATTGTTGAGGTCTGTTCCGTATTTGCGGTTGAGCTCGTCGAGGGTCAGCTTGTGATCGTCCTGCGGAGACACACGAGGAGGAAAGAAGGCGGCGTCAGTCCAGTGTTCATGTTGGTGTCTGTGCGTGCGTTTTCAATATGCCAAAAAAGCCTGTGACATTTACAGCGCATCGCGTGTTCTGACCTTTCATTTCAAAATGAGAGGGAAGGAGAACAGGAAAAGGAAGGATAAAAGAAAGAAGAAGAAAATCAAATGACATGACACCACACAGCTCAACAAGTGAGGAATAAGCTGCAATGGATCCAAAAATCAAACTTTGTCCATATTTATAACATTTAAATATATTAAGACCTTAGATTTTAGAGCCGCAATGATTAACAAATTATTCAACTATTATGATGAACAATCGTCTTATTTCGAGCATTCGTCAGTTGCATTTTCTTAAATGTCAAGATTTGCTACTTTTCTTTGGCATGTTTGACAGTAAATAAAGATTTTGGCGATTTTTTTAACTAACATTTAATGATGAATCAATTAATCGTTAAAATAAACAATTTATTGATGATCAAACTAATCGTTAAGTGCAGCTCTGGTAGTTTTACATTGCATTACACTTCTTTTACAAAAGCGAGGGCAAAGGGGGTAGGAGATATGAATCCAACACGATGGAGAGGATGGGGCACTTCTTACTGGGAGCAGGTGACAATCAGAGGAAGACATCGTGAAAAACCTGCGAGAAGCTGCGACACTCACCATATCCACTTCCTTCTTCAGTTCATCCATATCCTTTTCTTTCTTCTTCCCCTTCGCCTTCTTCTTGCCGCCCTGCTCAGAGGTCGCAGCCAGCTCATACTGCTCACGTCCCTCCTGGAAAGACAAGGACAAAAAAAACAAATAAAATCAGCAACATTTTATGTGTAAAATGTTTAAATATGTTATTAACGCACAATATATAAATGGTCGCCATCTTAACGCTGTCTTGAATAACAACAGAAATCATGAGATGCGCTAGTATGTGAAAAAACAGCATAATAATGGAGAATTGTAGTGCCATAAGGATGCCATATCTGAAAAATTTTCTTTTTATTGGTCATGCAGACCTACTAACAATGATCAGCGCTGCCTTCAGCAGACAGAAAACAAACAATGCAAACAGAGGTAGTTAGAGTCTAACAGGTCATTTGAACCGCCACATCTGAACAGTTAGCATTAGTTGTATTTGTTGCTACGCCCACTCTTATCACAGGCAATGAGCTTTATAGCATCATTTCTTTATGTTTCAACATCCAAACAACACTCTGTCAGGCTGGAAATCTGGTTCCGGAATAGCATCGACACTAGGTGGTCTAGAAAAAAATGAACCATTTAAGTTCAGGGCTGAGGGCGGAGTTAGGGTGACCATGGACTAAGTAGGACTTCACGATGGCTATTTTTTTTTAACAGCCAGAGCTTGTGTAGTGCGTCATCAGACTCATCCAGGTTAGAGCGTCGATCCGAAGAGATCATGTTAAGGTGCCAATGAAGGTCTGCAAACACTGCAAAGAGTTGATGTTTCCCCCACAGTTGTTCTAGCCATGCTGGAAACAAACACCTGTTGGAGAACCAAAACTGGAACCAGCTTATTTGTAAAGGTCTAACACGAGGCTTCTATCAATATATTAAACATATTTTGGTATAAAACTGAGGCTATAATCTCAAATATTTGAGTGAAGCTGCACTTTATTGGTACGTGTAGACCAGTTGTTCCCAACTCTTCACAACAGAACTTTTCTTTGCCTCATTACAGGAATGAATTTGACTCTGCGTGATGGATTTCAAATTGTTTTAACAGAGGAGGCCATGCATAAGTAACGCGCCACCCACTGCTGAGGTGCATCTTATCCCGCCTGTCTGATGACTATAAGTGCCAGCAGACATTTTGTCATGCTGCATCTTTTTAAAAGATGTTGGTCAGATCACTTTACGAGCGATGAAGAGAGGATTTCACGTTGCCTTGTTTAAGGGTGGGGAGGAAAACTGCTAAAAACTTGAAAGAGGAAGAGTCATGTTAGTGCAAAACCATCTCTTTGGGGATCAACTTTGCTGGGATTTGAAAGGCTTTTGATTCAGAAAGTAGCATTACATGAACTATTTTTTTTATTTGTTTTAATCTAATTCAATCAAATGAGAATGAAGCTGCAGTGAAAGTGACACCTAGTATATATTGACACTGCTGCATTAGTTCACCCTTAATTGTCAGTAATAATCAGTTTGGGTTTGTTTTGTGCATGGGCCGCAGGGTGAAAATTCACTTGTTTTAACAGCCACATTTGAAGGAAAAAAACACACACAAAGCTTTACTCCTGGCTTTCAGAAACATAAACTCACAACTTAACCTCAGCCAAACCCAAAAGTGGAACTCTAAACCACACTGGACTCATTTTGTTGATTTTAATGCTGAGTGCGACACCAGTTCCTTCGCTGCAGGCAGGAAGACTTTAATGAAAAAGAGATCTATCTTCACAGAAGAACCTTCCTCTCACTTGACATCCCCCTATCTCAGCATCGGCTCTGAGTGACAGTCGGCTTCTGTGCCGCCGCCGCCGCCTCCTCCACAGACATCCCCCTCTCATTATCAGCTGCCACTGTAGCCGACAGAGCAACAAAGATCGCGTCTGTGAGACGGCTGCGAGCCAGAAGGTGCTCTAGACAAGAGCGACACAGAGAAGGTGAGATAGAGGAGGGAAAAAAGAAGAGGACCGGAGAGACGGGAGGGGAAATTTTTTAAAAAAAGATATAACAATACAGCAGAATGAGAGCGGAATATGAAAAGGGATGACAAATGAACATCCTGCCGCTGTCCTGCATGTTCCCAGTTTACTGATGATCACCACGACAGACCTCAGTGTTATTCCATGTTCAGGTGGCCGGCTTAGCAACAGAATTTTCACAAGGATGGGAACTGTTCTCACCGTCAGACAACCAAAACCATTGAAAAGACACCAAAACACCAATATGATAGTGTGATGTGACAAACTAAAAGAGATGACAGATATGTACCGTGTTTATTTTCAGTATTTTGGCTGTTTCCATTGTTCCACAAGCAGGACTTGATCAATATTAGCATGTCAGCACCAATACTGAGACCTACATTCAAGGGTCTCATTACAGGAACTTTCTAAATCTAAAATCCTGTCTAAACCTAGTTCAGGAGGTTAAGGTTTGGGGTATCACTGACTTGTTTCCTAACTGCGGAAAAATATCTTCAAACTTAACAATTACCTAACTCAGTAATATTGAGTTCAGATGGCATAGACCCTAAAATCAAAACTGTTGTCAGGTCTAAATGGCAATGACAAACAAGATGGGGGAGAACATAAACAGTGAAATATTATGATAGAAAAACAACACAAACCACCGCTGTTGGAGAAGCCATCACTGGTTTTACCTTTTTGGAGAGGCCAACAATGATGATGGACCTTTAGATAAGATACCATTGATGCTAGTGTGTTGGAGAAGCTATCACTGATGATTGACTGTAGGAAAAATAAACGTTGACATGACTTTACTGTTGTTTTATGTGGCATGAAAATGTTTTGACTGTAGCTTCTCCAGGTCCGCTCAGCAGAAGTACACTAATACATATATAGTACATTATCTCCCATAATGACTCAATGTCTCAAACTCATACCCAAAACTTAACGTCTGTCTTTTCTGGTAAATTAACCCGTGTTCAGTGAATCAAAGTTATAGTTGGAGCTAAGATTTCCTCAGATACAGGGTCTTTAAATGATAGGACCTTGCCAAATGAAAAGGCACATATAGCACAACTGTCCTAGCTTATGTTTCAAAGATAGGAAACAACTTGTGAAGCATGAAGCACTAGCAGCAGCATAGTGTAACAAGAATACACTTCTAAGTGTGTTTGCTAATCGCAGGCATGGAGAGAAAGTCCATGTGTTTGTCAGAATAGAAACTGGCGATCACAACACTAGAAGCTAAGATCGATTAGCAGTTAAAGGTCATCAATAATTCAGCACCCTACAAGGATCAGAGGTGTTAGCGTGTTAGCCAGACTGCTGAAACACCAGGTGACTACCAATAAGCGGTCTGTAGCAGCCATTTTGAACTATTTAAAAGACAATATATTTGGGCACAAAATGTTCACACCAGTATGGCCAAATATGGACATCCTGCACTCAGGCCCAGTCAGGGAAATATGCTAACTAATATTGTTTTTCTACGGCATCAGTCTTTTCAAGTTTCCCAGGGAGTCACAAGAGCAGAGTGTGTGATCCCAGCACATGTTGTTATTGCTGCTCCAGCCCCCCGGCCAGCTAAGCTGGGAAAACACTGAGCCGGGTTCTGCATCACTGCAGCCAGAGCCTAACCTCTGGACCCCCGAGGGTCCCCAGGGGCCATCTGGAGAGAAACTAATTCACACACGTTGGTTTAGAGCCATAAGTTGTTTCCAGCAGACCTGAGAGAAGTAATGTCTATTTGAGCCTACTGAAGTACTGAGATGTTTATCTGGTCATCCAAGTCATTTTTACAAAACCCTTAATATCCTGGTAGAGAAAATAAAGAGGGGTTCCTTTCCAAAACTACAGAACACTGACAGTGCTTACAAGATGTATGTTATCAGTATGAATTAACAAAGGAAGGTGGTGTTGTTGTACAATAAAAAAGTTGTTTGTCACATACATAAAATTGAACACAGAGTTAAAGAAGTTCAATGGATGAACACTTGATTCATCTTTAACCAATTTCTAAAATATGTTTGGATTGAATGAGGAAATGAGGTTGATTAATTAATGACAAAAATGCACGCCTGTTGCCACGAGAGTTATTAATTCAGATTGAGCCTGTATTTTATTCTGGTAAAATGAATTTAACCACACTAAAGAGGGTAACCTACAAGGTCCAGACACCTGATATTTGAACAGGACACTTTGGGTAAGATAAAGACAGACAGGATAGGGCAGGATAGAAAAGTCAAACCATTTCAGTGCAGGAGCGAGGTGACATTCTAACAAACTACTGAAACCGACACTTCCTGCTGTGGGAAGTGCCCCCACGTTAAACCGCCACATATTTACAAGTTGACAACAGTCAGAGCTGTGGCACAGCCTCACTTCGACTGCTCTCGGCTGCTCTCCTTTAAAAGATTCTCCAGCTGTTTAGTCACCATATTTGAAATTTGAAATTTTATATTTCAATCTCACACGTGAGATGTGGGGTTAAACCAGCTTTTTTTATCTGACAGGTTCGCTGAAATATCACCAGCGGACACGTGGCATTTGTAATCTGACAGCCACTTTAGTGGAGCGAAAGGCAGGCTGCTGATGACACATCAGCGCTCTCGACTACAGTATCTCACTGCTCTTGACATTTCCTTCATTGTGCTTTGGCACTTTCATTATTCTCGTCAGTATGCCACATTTGCTGACCGTGGTAATTCCCGGCGTGCAGGGTCTTCACAAGGGAAGGGTCCCCTGTGAAGGCAAGAGCCCACTTCCTGGCAGCGCACTGACTCTGACATCATTCATCAGCAAGGCTGTTCTAACCCTTCAGCACACTAACTATCTCCACATCATCAGTAGTTTCTGAGGAAACTTGTAAGGTTTTAACAGAGTATAAACCAATTCCAGCAGTTTTTCCACATTAAGCAGTGTTGTTGTCTCTTCAATGCATATATATATATTTTAGTATGTTTGACAGCCAGCATATTCCTGGTTACCAAAAATGTTTGCTTGATGCCAGAAATTAAAGGAGAACTCTAAAATTACACAAAATACACCATTTTTTGGTAACTACTCCAGTATGAAGTTTGGACACTAGAACCAATTAGCTTAACAAGGCTATTAATCGCTTTGAACACAACTAACTACACTCAAAATATTATTTCAAGCGTCAGTTTAAATGGAGTAGATACCTAGTGACGTGTCTGTGTTTTTGACTCAGTTACAGTAAAGATTAGAACCCGACCAATATCAACCAATCGCTTGGCTGATATGATCCAATCAGATTTATTGGTATCTGCATACATGTAATCAATATCAAGGTTATTGTTTCAGTGCACTGCCGTCATTCGGGACAATAAAAGTTAATTGTTAATCTGGAAACTATTCTGCCTCATTGTTAGAAATGCTCGATAACCTCGTTTGAGGGATCGCTGCCAAAAGATTTCATATATTAACCAACACAACAATATGGGAACATTTTTTACTCTCTACAATTGGGATCAGTGTCAGATCGTAAACTTGCAATTGGCCTCTTAAAAAAGATTCTGTGTAAAACTGTTTGACCAGATTTTTTTCCTATCCATCTCTACTTCCTGTTGCTGACGGTGCTGAGGTTTGTTTGGATTTATTCCAATCTAACAATTCCACACTGTGGTTATCTGCTCAATTTTCAGACATTACTTTGGAAGAAATCCACACAAATTTGGTTGTGTTTTCGTAAAAGTCGGAAAACTTACCAAAACAGTGCCTGTTTCAGCAACTAGCTGAGAACAAGCAATAGGTCTTAAGTTAAAAAGACATACTTCGGTCGACCGTTTTGGCTCTGACATAGCATGTCATCTGCAAAGAAACATTAGCAGATAAATGCCCTGGAGTAAAAAGTACAAAATTTGTCTTTAAAATGTAGTAACAATGAGATGAAAATTAAAATACTCAATACATAAAGACACAGGAAGTTCAGTCTATGTAAACTTCTGGCTACAGCCTATAAATAATGTGAAGAGCTTCCCATTTGTCTTGTACATCACATCATAATGTGCATATTCTCCGATGATGATTTAGTAAAACTGCCCTACATCTCAGATCCCAGCTACTTATTAATCATTAGGAGATGCAGGAGCCCAACAGTGCTTGATTGTAGGATCTTTTGTTTAATATTTTACAGGAATCTCCTGCAGAAACAAGTCTGTCACCTCTAAATATTACATGAATTTGCACTATTATTTACAGCATGGTGTGTCAGATTAACACGCCGAGGACCCATCTTCAAGTATGGACGGATAAAGAATCAAAGTATAAGCAGGAACAAAGGGAAAGCAGACAACGACAGAAGTAAAGCGTTGGCCGTGGCATCTATCCCTGTGTCACGCACACCCTTACTGGACACAGAACAACAGCCCTTTGTGAGGCTTCCATAAAACCTGCACCAAATGAACAAAAACGCTCACAAATCTGCTCATGTGACTGTTAAAACCGCCAAGGCCGTGTGGGCCACATCATCCGCCCATCATCGCGGCGTCCCCGCATTTGGTGGAGATTTGTGGGGGAACAGACTGACCCACAAAGAAAACATCATTCGAAAATAGCAAAACATGCTCACTTTTCACTAAAATTTAAGAGAATATTAGGAGGATAAGTTGGAAAACCAGGACAGGAGAGAAAGACAGACGGATTGATTCCAGAGGCCTCTGTTCCCACTTTAACTGTCCCCGGCCTGAGAGAAAAAACATCCCTGAGGGCTCGAGGACACATCAGAAGAGAGCGTTCGGTCCAGCAGTCACATGTTTTACAGGCAGAATTCCTTTGGACGGTCCTTCCTGGTGCCACACAGGCTGCTCACTCAACTGCTACCCATGTGCACACACACATACACACACAGTTCTTGGACTTAACCCTGTTGCTACCGGTGACAAATGCCACACCTCCTCAGATCTGTGAATGGACAAAACCAAGAGTTGTGGCCCCTCCCCCTCTCTTTCTGCCTCCTCTTTCCCATGTCCTTCTCTTCCCCTCCTCCTTTATTCTTCCATTTCCTCCCGTTGGCCGTTTGGGCGCTGAAAGCGAAGTGTGTTAATTCACACTGGGGTCGTGTTTGATACGCTGTCCACGTCCTGTGAAACCTCCAGCTTTCTCCAGGCACAACAGAAGAGAATGAATCGATCAATGCCGAACCTCCTGGAAACTTTCGCTCCCAGAACATGTAAAAATACTGGTTTCTACTCAACTCTTCGTCACAGGACCGCAGAGTGATGTTTCTTCAGTCATCAAACGTGTCTGGGGCATCGTGGTAGCATTTCTTCACACTTTAAAGACAACCTTCTCCATTAATGTTGCAGTACAAATGTTCAAAATGGTCAAAAAGAGCTGAAACCAATGATTATTTTAATGAGCAGAAAATCCTGACATTTAAGATGCTGGAATCAACGAATGATTCATAATTTAGCTTGAAACAAGACTGAAACGATTATTCAATAATCAAAATAGTTGTCAATTGTCTTTAATCAACTAATCAATTAATGATTGCAGCTCTGAGGTCAATATTCTTAAAATATATCATTCTTTTACCATAAAGATCACTTGTATGAAGCTTTATTTGCTCCTATAAATAAGATTTCACACATTTTGGTTAAAGTCATGTGGCTGTTGTCCAAGTCAAAGCAGTGACATTTAATGTGAAATTTGAAGGAAACCAGTTAAGAATTATCTCTGATTACATTAAAATGAGAAGGCATTTGCTCTGTCCAGTTGAGGAAATTCTCTCTCTTCCTTCCTATGCTTTATTCACACATTCGCCAAGGTTGTTTGAATGGTCATATGTCCTTTTAAGTTTTAAAAGCCAATGAACGACCTGTTTGGCTGTTTTAAAATCTGCACAGTAAATACGACCTTCCACATACTTGTTTTCCAAACCTGAAGCAACTTTAACACTAGTCAGAATGTTTTCTGACACCATCAGTGTGGTGATTACAGCTCACAGCTGTCTTTCCTTACAGATAAAGTTTTGTTTTTGATCACTATCACATCACTACAGTCCCATGGCTTTTGGCCCATACTTGAATTTTGCTGCCCTGGAAACCGACCACTCCTCCTCTTCCTCCTTCTGCTGCTGCTTGGCTGGAGGATGCCATGTTTTCTTCTGTAACTTAACAAGATTAAATTTACACTGGAGGGGGTTTGGGAAGAAGCTCTTCTACCTTTCTCGTTATACTTTGAGAAACTCGGGGAGCTCCCGGTTTGAATGGAGTTGGGAACATGATACACGTGTGTGGGACGTGACACAGGCACTTGAATTTGTAAAAACAATGAATCATCTGCTGCAGTGACTTAAAAAATGAAAATGGACAGTGATTGAGTGCATTATGTAACATGCATCGTACCGCCACTTCAACAAAAAGCCTGATTCTCTACTTCATGGCAACTTAAAGGTGTCTCATAACAAAAGAAAATTAACGGACAACTATTTTGATTATCAAAAAATCGTTTCGTTGTTGTTGTTTTTTAGCAAACATTATGGTTCCAGCTTATTACATATCAGGATTTGCTGCAGTAAATTAAGAGTCTATGAGTTTTTGACTGTTGGTCGGAGTAAAGAAGCAGTTTGATGGCATAACTTTGTCTGGGCATTTTTTTCCACTATTTTTGACAATTTATAGGGAAAATGATTAATCGATTAATCGTTAAAGGAGTAATCGTCAGATGAATTGACGTTGGAATCTTTGTTTGGAACAACATCGTAACACAATTTTTTTCTGCAATCTAAGCATTTAATAGCTGCATGAAAAATATTGTAAATTCTGCAGATTTCCTTAAATCTAGGAAAATGAAACATTGTTCTTTTTTATGAAGAATGAATGCAGTATCACAAGCCAAAGTCAATCTTCCAGCCGTCATGTCAGAGCCTGTTCAATACGACTTCCTGACTTCCTGCTGCTTTTAAGGCACTTAAGATTTTATGAACACACAAGCATCAGGAGAGGCCATCCTCTGCAGAAAACACGCATCTTTGTCTTTGTGGCAGCGCTAATTCCTCACGCAACCGAAAAACACATCACATCATTGTACGAGATAAAGCTTCTTTTTCTGCGTGCACATATTTCATTTCATTCTTCACGAATAAATGGACTTATTATCTATGAGGAGCTGTGAATGAATAAAGCATTTTTCCCCACTTTCAAGCCAGGCCACCCTGACATTAACTGGATGTCATAGCTACAAGATTCATCATTGCCTCAAAGGGGACGTTTGTTATATTCACAAAAAAAAAAACAACTACCCAGTGATTCAGGCTTTGCTGCTTATGACCCGGGCTGTCACACGTCGTTCCTTCAGCGTGGAATATTGCAGATATCCTCGTGCAGGGGGGGGGATGCGTGGATGGAGGCAGAGGAACAGTTCGCTCTAGAGTTTATTATTTTTTAATGTTCAGGCTCGCAGTGAATAAAAGTTCAAAGAGCTGCTGCCACAGAAAATGCAGGCTGCAAGCTGCTTAGGCAAACACGCACAGAGGCGGCGGGGGAGAGGCAGGAAAGAAACAGCAAGATGGATGAAAACAGGTTAAAAAAAATACCAGAAAGGCAGTAAGGAGGAGGGAGGCAGGACGCCGTGTTCTGTCGCAGACGAGAGGTGGCGTGTGACAAAAGCCCCGGTTAATACACACTGACTGCCAAGCGGAAAGAATGTTAAATCCTCAGAGGGGAAGGAAAACAGGTACCAGCGGGGAGAACAAGGGGGAAACAGACTGTAAAGAATGGATGTGAAGGTGCAGTCGGGGGCGCCCCTTTGGCTGGGGTTAGACGAGGCCGAGGGCCGACACCCCGGGTAGACGCCTCGCTCAGAGACGGGCCGCTCGACTGCTAAAGAGACGCTCGTATTTCTCTAATTCCCTTCTGTCCTGTAGCCCCAATGTCAGCCGAATTTGTCCACACGTCAACATATATCATCTGAGATTTACATATTGTTACGTCATGATGTGGGAGAAGTGTGGACTTTTCTTACTTTCAACGGAGAATTACAGTATTTTTCCAACCTCAGTCCTATTTCCCAAACTTTGAGGGTCTAAAACTTCACAACACTTGACATATTACCTCAATCTGGGCCATGACTGAATGTTGGAGGGAAATTGCTTTTTCGCCACTAACTAGGCTCAAAATATTACTGCATCAAAACAACTATTTTTGACTCAATAAGTGTGAAAAAAAAAAAAAAAGAATGTTTCTGCTTCCTGCTACTGATAGAGCTCCTCAGACACTGCTTTCCAATGATGTGAAAGACAAACAAGTGCGTGATTGACACTTAATCTAATTCAACTTTTTTAAGGGACGCATAATATGAACATTTGAAATAACAATATTAAAATTGCTGTCATGGATGATCATTTTTCACCAATGTCAGTTTGCTCTCCATTAAAATGCCAATATGGTGGACACTTCGAACACAACGCTTCGCCAAACAAACAAACAAACACACACTTTGTCATCTGTGTCATTTGGCAGACAGCTTTCGGCGCATTACCGCCACCTTCTGAAACAAAGGATGACACTAAAATAATCATTGGTCGTTCACATTGGACCAACACAGATGTTTAAAAAAATGAGTAACATGGCCGATGTTGATATGACTGCCGATATTCGGTGCATCCATAGTTAAAAACGTGGACTTTGTATTTGTGGTGAAACATTTATGTAGAGCTTCTTAGGAGAAATATTGTGATATGGCCTAAAAGTCGCCCACCTGCACCACTTTAAATCTAGATGGTTCACTAGATGGTCTAACTGAACCCTTCATACGTTACAAGCACTTCATGAAAAAGCCAAAAGCACGGGCATTAGGTACTTTTTCTTTCGACCTTCCCTCATTCAGTGCGTCAAAATTCCTGCTAGATTTTCACTCTGCGTTTGAGTTCTGCGCAGGGGAGATGATGTCATTTAAGCCCTTTGGTGGGAGCCCAAATGTCACCATTCCGAACCGCTGCCACCTCAATAATTTAGCCGGATTGGGAGTAAACAGGGAAGGGTTGAGTCAGGTAATGTGATGAAATATTTAGATGGACCCCCGCCCCCACTTGTCGACGTCCTGCGTGTTCAGCAGCTGTCTCACAGGAGGAGTGAACTTCTATTAATTTTCTCAAAAAGAGAAGAGAAATTGTCCTCTGAAATGCAAACAAATTACTGATTAAGCTTCAGCCCCGCCCCTGCCCCAGTTCTCCCCACTTTGCCTTCATGTCCAGGGAGCCGAGTGGCTCGACGGTGGCAATGCGGCAACTGGTTCCTCCTAATATTGTCCCCCGGCCCACCTCCCTCCACTCTGAAGCAGACCACCTCCCCTCTCAGCTTCATTGCACTGTGTTGCCCATGTCATGAGACACAAAGTGCAAAAAGGGCAGCATGAGGGTAATGTCAGGTTTAAAATGAGCAGGAGGTGCACGTCCAAGCCACGAGGGGGAAAGAAATTCTCATCCTCCACCCTCTCACTCTCCCCCTCCTCGCACCAGGAACACTTTATAGTGACGATCACCTCCTCCAAGATGATGTCTGCACCGAGGAGGCGAGGAGACGCAGTGGGGGGGGTGGATGGCTGCGGGATGGATGGGGAGGGGGCACAGGCTTTTTTCCTCATAAAGATGCTCAGAATAAGGGAGCGTGGCAGCGAGCAGGAAGCGAGACCGAGCAAGCCATTTGTGCTTCACATCTCCCGCCGGATCCCTCTCTCCTCCATCACTCCATCACTCGCAGGCTGAATCCCTAATGAGCCTCGGTGCTGCGCAGCATGGCAGGGTGTGGCGACGCCTCATATCTCGCACGAGAGGGGGCAAAGTTTGCGTGCAAAATGAACCTGCCGAGTCCTCAAAATCTCAGCTCTCAGTGGAAATAAAGGCCCTTTAGGAATCTCCCGTCGCTCATCTCTGGCTGCTATGAATAAGAGGGCTTGTGAATGAGGAGATCTTCTAACTCACATTCATTCTTTTATTTTTAAAAAACCTCTCCATTATTGCTGGTCATTGCAGGCCGAGCGACTACAAACCCGCTGGTCTGCTTCATTCCTGCACGAGCGGCGCCTAAATGCCACTATTTTTGTTTTTTTTATTTAACGTGCATCACACCTAAAGGAGCTCCTCAGATCTGACCTCAGGTAAGGGGGAATATTTGGTCACAGAGACAAGTGGTGTTTGTGGAGGGGCCATTAAAATACAACATGGGTTGGACTTTTTTAACACATCCTTCCCACCGCTCAGCCAGAACACCCAAGGGGCCCGACAGACCGTGAAAAAGGGAACCGATCCCGCCCCCCCCCAACACACACACACACACACACACACACACACAGGCAGGTTCAAACGACGTGATTTCCCCTGCTAACGCCGCTGGCTAGCTAGCTCAAACTTTGACAGCGGAACCCGGACGCCGTTATGTAACCGGACACCGACGCATCGCCCGTGAGGATAGAAACTTTACTTTTGGGGGGCGGTTACCTCCCGGGAGAGCCGGAGGACGGAAGGACGCCCTGAATGGCGGCTTCTTTTCGTGAAGACGCACGGAAGTCGTCAAAGTGGCTGTTAGTTTGGCGGAGACGGAGGCGAGCATCGGACGAGACGCCGCCGCCGCCGCCGCCCTGACACCATCGTTTAAACCACTTGTTTGAATGGCGAACTTTTAAACCCCCACCCAACACCACCACACCAAAACAAACAAACAAACACAAACAAAACGGATACTCACTCCTCGTCCCATGGTTGCCGAGACTTTCTGCCCACTTTAAGCAAAATCAGAAAAAAAACGAGCGACAAAATCCACCTTAAAAATATGTACAGTTGTGTAAAAAAAAAAAAAAAAATCAAAATAACATAAACGTCCTGGATGTGACCGTGATTTTCTTATGTTGTTGTTTTTTTTATGTTTTTTTTTTTTTTTTTGTTGTTTTTTTTGTTTCTCCTCAGCACGTGTCACTCCTCCAGAACTTACATCCGAGCTCGCGAGCCGCCGCCGAGGACCCTCCGGTACTTATACTCGGCGTTTCTTCCATTGTGACGTCGACCCCGTTTGCCATGGCAACCCCGCGGATGGAGGCGGGGCGTCCAGTGTTGGGCGTTCTTCTTCGTCTTCTTCTTCGTCTTCTTCTTGCAGCACACAGACTCTCACACACACACACATCATCCAGCTCGGGGAGGATTTGATATATTAAAAGGAACGAAATGCAGATAAATGACCGGGATTAATGATACAGCAAAATATGAACACAAAAACAAAATGTGCAGCAGTTATTATGCAATTATGTTTTGTTTTTTTGCCACAGTAAATAAACACGAGCACAATATCACACAGAAATAATCAGTCACTCAATTTCCATACCCATACCTGTTTCACAAATACTAATGATGCTCATGGTATCTTTGTCCTGTGTTTTACAATAAAAATCATGTAATAAATACATGTAATCAGACATGGCCATAAATAAAAAGGAAAACTATAAAACGGTTGTGGTAATATAAGAAAAAAAAACTGTAAATGGTATTTTACAGAAATACTGTGATTCAAAAGAGACGTCAGTATGAATTGGATTTCATAAGAGATTTCTGGGTTTCTGATAAATCAGGATTATGTTGGGATTAACTACAGTATCAGTCCTGCAACATGTACGGTTTGACTCTTGGAAATGATAATTAATATGGTATATATGCCTTAAAAAGTTTGCCGTATTTTAGATAAGCTAACTGGTGGCTAAACCTGAGCATTTCTACAACATGTTGACATCATATTTGGTTTTGGTAAAGAAAATAGAATACTATTACATGTGTACTTATTGTTGCGCTGCAGTGATCAATCGATTAATCCCTTCTTTCCATCAACTAAAACCTTAATCAATTAGTCGAAAGACAGATATTTTCATAATCAAATAATCGTTACTGGTTCGGTTGTTTGGTTGGAGTAGAGAAGCAATTTCAAGACGTGCTGAACATCGTTTTGCTGTTTTGAACAATTCATAGCAAAGTGAATAAACGAGTTGAGTTTGATTGTGATACCTACACACTGTCAGTTTTCTGTGCTAAGCTAGGCTAATTCAGGCTACCAGAAAAAAATAGAGTTTATAGTTTCCCAAAATGTGCAAACTTCAGCTGTTGTTAAAAAAGCGTAAGCCTCCACCCAGACGCTGACTCTAGCAGCCCTCCTGATTCATCTACACCTCGTCCCGGTTTAGCAGCTGGGCGCCGACGCCTGCTTCCCCCTGATGCCTTGACAAGGTCGTTGCCAATAGCAGAGCTGCACAAAAAGCAGATTTCTCTGCCATCATAACACCTGTTTGTCCTTTTCATGGTGCAAAAAGATTCCACAGCCCCCTTTAGATCTAGGGGCCCCCTGAAAGTATTCCCCCTGACTGGCCGAGGCCCCCCCGTCCATTGTTTCCTCTAACATATTTCTGTCTTCTCTGCACGTCCCCTCTGGTTTCCAATGTAGTCGTGCTGCCTGTCCCCCCGCAGCAGCACCGTCGTGGCCATTTGCATCAGCTCCAGGAGCTTTTAAACCCTGTCATCCCGCGGCACAAATGAGAGCTTTAGTCTTTCATCCCTGGATGTGAGCCTAAAACATCCCGCCACTTGTTTTGTGCGCACGGTTAGAGGAAGAGTTTGTGCTCAACCTCCATCAAATCTCTGCGACAGACTCGCACAACAGTCGTGAAAGAGGAGGATTTGTGGAACGGTTCTGTGAGCGGGCCCGGGCCAGGAGCGCCATTGTGTCCCTTGTCACTCACGGTTTGCCTGACTAGCCGTGAGCTCTAACAGACCTTATCGGGGCGGCCCGGAGAGCTCTCTGGGCCAAGATAAACCCGACGCAGATCAAACAGTGGCGGGGGAGACGTTCTCCACAACATCGTCCCTGTTTTTACCGCGATAAAAACCGTGCATCGTCACAACAAACAAACAAACAAAAGGGGGCTCAAGTGACAGGTGGACACACAGCGGCGAGCCCTGGCGCTGAATGTGTGTGTGCGGGGGTGTGTGTGTGTGTGTGTGTGTGTGTGTGTGTGTGTGTGTGTGCGTGTGAGTGTGTGTGTGAGTGTGTGGGTGGGATACATTCGCACCCTAAAATGCTGCATCTCTGTTTTGATGAGCACATTCGCATCCCTGCAATCAGTGCAGCTGGCGTGTTGCTCTATAAATAGCCTCGATTTTATTTAGATGTTAGAAGGAGAGAGAGGGCTCGCAAACGAGTTGCCATAGCAACAGGCACGTTCGGGGGCCCTGCTTGTGAGCGGAGGATGGAGGCATGTTAATGTCGTCTGCTGCCTAAACTCACTCTCTCTCTCTCTCTCTCCTCCTCGGCTTAATTGGGTCATCGACGTGACGGCGTAAATAAGACGATTGATCACCGGAAAACACAAATATTTGAGCCCTGGGTCCTTTCTCTCTCTCTCTCTCTCTCTCTCTCTGCCTTCCCCGCATCCCTCCATCCTTTATTTACGCAGAGCCCGGCCGTCTCGTCTCACTCGAGCCCCCTCTGCTGTAACACATGTCACCTGAGGAGCTGCGGAGGAAATGAAATGATTGGCCGGTGGAGACGTCCAATCACCGCAACCACTGTTTTAGTAACGAGAATCCCTAATTTCAGGTGAGGTAGCTTTTCTCACAAGTGGTGTGTGAAGCAGGCTGGTGTATTGATACTGAGTACACACACGCAGAGGAGAGGGTCCGAGCGGGGGGGAGGGTGGCCTTCCTGATGACCGGGGTAAACACGAGGACCATAGCATGAGAGCGACCTCAGTTCATTTTCACTGAGGGCCTCTTTGCATGAGCACTCAACAGAGCAATCCAGTGCAAACAGCACAGCGGCCCTTGAGATAATGGACAGACACACACACACACACACACACACACACACAGCTCTGACATGATGTATGTCATGAGAGAATCATGGGAAAATAAAGGTTCTTTAGAAGGAGGTAGAAATCCAGAGGGGTTGCAGGTAAATCTGACCTGGTGAGTAAATGTGACGGAATTTCGTGTTTTTGTACAAGAAGTGTGGCAATTTGAGGAGAACTGTGTGTTTTTAATGCAGGGACGATTGTATGTGAGTAAAAAGATTCGGGCCACCAGCAAAAAGAATAAATAAGTAAATAAATGTTTTCGAAACGGAAGTACTGAATTCTGACTTTGACCTCAAAATTCTGACTTTAAGCTCAAATTTGTGACTTTAAACTCAAATTGTGACGTCTCCATCCGATTTTTCACGCACCGAATCATCTCTCATAAATCCGCTGTCGCCCAAAAACAATTCATTCACACTGCCAAATGCGACAATTCTCTCTCTCATAATTTTACTTTAAATCCGCCTCCCTGCTCTGAACTCTTCACATTGACCCCAGAGGTGACGTTTAACGCCACCCTTCATCTGATCCCCCGAAAAGGCGGATTCATGCTCACCACGTTGGAGGGAAGTGAAAGAACCAGCAGCCTCGTTGTACAGTGGTACGGACATGTTTTATTGTGAATGACATATACATCAAGATAATCTTAATTTATCCATGCTTCGAGTTTCTCGGGGTCTGACATGTAACATGGCATTAAATAACGACGAAACGTGGCCCTCTGTGACTGTGTGGACTCAGTAGTATGTTTCTTGTTCCACCCAACCTAAAAACCAAAGGAGACAGGAATTAGGGACACTTCTCGTGACGCCTCACGTTGCCCTCTTTCACAGGTAAATGTGTCATTAAAACAAACAGAAACACAAATACAGCTGTGTTGGACGCTCGGATCGTGTGCTTCAGCCTCCTCCAGAGCCCAGAGCCTCTGTTATTTTTAGGCCAGCACCACTGTGGATGCTTGTGTTTCTCACAGGGGGGGTGAAAACCTCTGGGCTGGAATCATGTTTTCCACTTTTGAGTGAAACTCAACTTTGTCCCAGCCCGGGGTTAAAAACAAATCAGAAGAGCAGCGTGGAAAGACCTAATTTTAACGAGATAGACCCGTTTTTCTTTTGAAAGATTCATCCCTCTTTCTTGGAACGTGCTCTGATCCTGACATATTATTCACCGTGGATGGGCAATGGGATGTTCACTGATCTGTGCTCTGGGGCTCAGATGTAGCGGACCCACGCACGGAGCACAGCTGCGTCCGAGCAAACCCCGCGCACAGGTTCTGCTGCGCTCCGTGGGTGGAACGAGGCGGCACCAATGGCAGGGTTGAGGGTTCAAATCCCAGCGGGCCCTGCCCTCTGCCACAGTTCACTGGTCTGCACGGGGACGCGGTTGCGGCAACGGATAACGTGCACAGACACAAAAATAGATGCAGACACGCCTCTGCTCCGTGTATTACCCATCATGCCTAGCATCCTGAGTGGCATTACATCAGACTCCCACGCCAGCAGGGGCGACCAAAATGACAAAATCTCGATTGTGTTCGGTTGAAAGTTTTGTCAGTGAAGCGTGAACTTCCTCGAGCCTGAGCGATACATCGGTCGGTCGATATCGGCTCTAACAAGATAACGACACAATGACCTAACTGCCGCAAAAAAGAGCAATTAAAAGCAGCGTGGGTGAGGATCTTACCGCCTGGGTTGCGTCTGAGGATATATCTTCTGGCTTCATCGTACAGGAAGATGAGGAGGGAGTAGGGGAACGCGCAGAACCACCAGCATGGCCTAAAGGAGGGATGGACAGAGAGATTTAGCCTAAGCTGGAGTCTGACAAAGGTTCCCAGTTAAGAGGTAAAACCAGTCCAGAGTTTTGTGTTGCCTTGTTTTTGGTTGAAGGTTCTCTGATGAGAGAACGTTAGGCTTTTGAGAGCCAACAATTAGGAATTTATTCAAGAGCTGCGTGCAAACAAAATGAGGCATGAGTGTGCGTTCTGTCAACCCACAATGCATTGCTCCAAATGTTCATTCCCAGAGCAACGTGGAGTTTCTAAATTATGCTTATTTTCTAAGTAGTGGGCTGCCAAAGTCAGGAGGTTCCTCGGGTTTTCTTCATAGAGGGCTGAGAGTGACATTGGTAAATGTCCCTCACAATCTTCAGCTATGAACCTGAGTTTCATAGCTTTCAGTCAGGAGGTGCGTCGTTGTGCGTTAAAAAAAAACACTGTATGGACATGTTACCAAGGTCAAAAACATGATTTTCATGGTAGGCGGTCCTTATAAATGGCAAATAAAAATTTTAATGATCCTTATAACTGAATGTTTAATGCACTTTTATTAGTCATTAGAATTTAAAGTTTAAATTAAACAGTCTCCTTGACAAAGGCACAGGATGCAACATGGGTTTCACCTTTAGCTATGTGCTCTTTAAATGCAAATTTTATACAGATTTGACTTACAATTTTAATGTTTAAGGACACAGAAAGTGCATACTGCTACCAATGTCTCTAGTAATTTTCAAAATAAAACTCTGTGAAATGATTATTCACAGTTGCACATTAGTACTTTTTGAACATTTTGTAGGCCATTCGAACAATGTTGAGATAATACTGATAACCCTGATAATTTTGTTTACGACAATCGTGACATTAAATTTTCATACTGTTACATCTCTACGGTTTAATTTATGTACTTCTGCCAAAAAGGTCATGTTTTTAAGGGACTTTGTTCGTCCTTGAACAGGATAACTCAAGTCATAACCTATCCTGAAAATTTTGGAGTAAATAGTGATTTAAATCTGGAGGTTGTGAATCCAAGAATTTTTTTTAAGGATTTTTCAAATTTTGACATCGGTCACCTTGTTTTGGTGGAGGTTTGGGCCCTCCGCCTCCTCTGTAGGAGAACGTTTGCTGCAAATATTTCCTTTGCACCTTTCTTAGGTAATGAGTAACTTTCTACCTGCTGCATTGTAAAAACAAAGCCAATGTTTTAATTTCATAAAGTAAGCGTCCAAGCTAAAGTTTACTTAACTTGAAAAGTCAATTTGAGTTATCTTAAAAACTTTCCTTATTTACCACAGCTAATGAGGCTAGCGTGCCCTCGCTGCTTTCTAAATAATCTCATTAGTCCAGCAGCACCCCTGCCTCATTCTGCCTCTGAACTGGAAGTTACGAGTAATGAGATCGTGTTTTCTTTTAACAAGATGATGAAGCTGCAACAGCGTGAGGCTAAAATTCATCATCAGGGTATCAGGGCTACAGTAATGGGTTAGCACTTCAATGAGGATAAAATTGATGAGCTTTGTGCTAGTAAATATCTCTGCAGACATGAAGCAAAACAATACTTCCAGTGAAAACACGTGGGAGCAGGTGCGTTTTACTCACTTGAGAGGAAACATTCTCAGGGCAACGTCCATGCCCGGGCAGTATGACAGGAAGGCAGCCAGAGCAGTCTCCTCAAACAGACCGAAGATGAGGATTCGGTTCCTGTGGAACAAGAGACAACACAGTTAGAGCAAGTCAGCTAAAGTCTGGTTATAAAGCTGTGAACCAGGTCTTCGTGTGAACGTACTTCATTCCTTGCTGAAGGATGGAGTTCCTCCTGGTCTTGCAGATGATCAGATCGGCCCACTGGACGATCACAATGCTGGCGAAGAAGGCCGTGTGGCAGGTGAACTCAACGATCTTTCTACGCTGGTAAGTCTGAGGTACAGAACGTTTCAGAAAAAAAAGATGAGCACCTTTTCCTCTTTTGTTCAATCCCTTGGAAACAGGAATGACTTAGGCCCAAGTCAGACAGTGAGAGGTTTCCTTTAGCATTCTGTGCACTGCTAGTGTGGTGAAAGGAACAGAGTTCCCCTTTTATTGTGTCAAAGTTCGCACAGTTTGGAAACAACAATTATAGAGAGAAACTAGCGCTGTTTATAGATCCCCAACTATATGATTATACCAACCATGATGACCAGTATTTGAACATGAAATGGCGGGCATACAGGGGAATTCGTACACTTGAAATTTCAGGTTATTTTCAAGTTATTTTACAGCATTGCTACGATGGAGTATTTGGGCAATAGGAGATCCCCTCGTCATTCAGGCGATAGCAGTCTCAAGCACTTGAGTCAAAAGCAACTGGACTTCTTTTAGTTCTTGAAGACCTCTTTTCCAATGTAGCCCCAGGTATTCAACCTCTAGTTATCACCCTGCTATCATGTGAGTCATTAGTCTGTGAGTCATGACGTGCTAACGACCCAACTAGGGGTAAAATACATGGGACTCCAAACCTCTTCAACAACCTAAAAGAAGATAAGCTGACTTTCACTCAAGCACTTTAGACTTACCAGACATACAAGGCTGGGGTTTCTCCTTGTGAACAATAATGTGGTTGTCAATCAGCCGTCTACTTTGAACTCACAAAAACTGCAAGACTCTAGATCGAATTGTATAGTGAACTTCCCAGTTATTTAATGACTTCGAAAGTTGTGTAATCTAAATTGGCATTCGGCTCAAAAAAGAATCATTAGTGCTACTGACCCACTGCTGTCCGTAGCTGTCTTCTAGGTCATTTACAAATTTGTCATCCCACAGCACTCGGATCCCGATCAGGTCATGAGGGAGGAAACCGTTTTCAGCCAGGATTACAAAGTATGTAAAGAACCCAGCTGTGGCCTGCATCATACCTAAGAGACAGGAAGGGACTTTGAATTGGGATGGGTCTTTGCATTTTTATGTCTTGTCATGCTCCCAAAAATGTTATAATTCTTACCGATCTGTCCGTAGGCTATGCTGATGAGCCTCTCATTCACCAATTTGTCTGTTTTGGGGTTCCTGGGCTGCCTCTTCATGATGTCGCTCTCAGCTTCTTCATAAGCCAGGGAGATGGCGGGGACCTGGAAGGGGACAAGTAAACAAACACCAAAAATAATTAGGCTTGATTTATAGGAACTTACTTGATTTCATTTAAATTGAGTACGAGCTTACCATGTCAGTTCCCAGGTCAATACAGAGGATGGTGACAGTTCCCAGGGGCAGAGGGATGTTGGCGATGATGAAGAGCAGGAAGGGTGAGATTTCAGGGATGTTACTGGTCAGAGTGTAGGCGATGGACTTCTTCAAGTTGTCGAAGATCAGACGGCCTGTGAGGAACCGAAAAAAAATAGTTACAGTGGTTGATTTTGCCACATTTCTGCAGATATAAGCTTCAGTGTGGGTCTTCGACCTTCTTCCACTCCTGTAACAATGGAGGCGAAATTGTCGTCCAGCAGGATCATGTCGGCGGCCTGCTTGGAGACATCAGATCCAGCGATACCCATAGCGACACCAATGTCAGCCTTCTTCAAAGCGGGGGAGTCGTTCACACCATCACCTGTCACAGCAACAATGGCTCCCTGCAGGGGGAGATGACAGAAATGTCAGGAAACCACAGGAAACATAAGGCAACAGACTTGGAGCCTTGTTGATGCTAACCTGTCTCTGACAGCCTTCCACAATGATCAGCTTCTGCTGAGGGGAGGTTCTGGCGAAGACAATTTCAGTGTGGTGTTGAAGCACATCATCCAGCTGCTCAGAGGTCATATCTTTCAGCTCGCCACCATGCACAACACAGGCCTTGGCGTCCCTGGATAGTAAAACACAACGGCATTAGGACAACTGTTGTGATTCCATCAAAAAAAAACAGACAAGGCCCCTGAAAGAAAAAATGTTGTGTCATCGGCAAAAAGCTAGATTTAGTATAAACTCATATACATTTTCATTTAACTACAAACAAATATGCACATGCAGGATGACATAATTTTTGCAATCTTCTGCATCAGGACAATGCCCAGGAAGACAGAATGCAACTTGATGAAGAAGTAGTCACTGAATAAAAGACACGGTGTGGATTTATTTGTCTGCAGTGAATTAATTGTAAGAGCCTTTTTGGCTGAGCCTCTTTTGCCAATGCTGATTTTATTTTGCTCTATTTGATCAAGTATTCCAGGTGTTTACTTCATCAAGAGTAATATAGTTTCTTTTCCTTCTTAAAAATAATTTCCATCCCCTAAAAAAACTTGAAAAAAGTGAAAAGTGTGTGTACTGACCTGGGGTTGACCTCTGAGACTGGTACATTCAGGCGGGCAGCAATGTCTTCAATGGTCTCATTACCTTCAGAGATGATACCAACACCCTTAGCAATAGCCTTGGCTGTGATGGGATGGTCACCTGTGACCATGATAACCTAAACACAAGAGAACACAGTTTTCAACTGATGATTACAGTCAGCACAAACACGTTAAACTCAAGGTAGGGACCATTTCGATGATGGCTTTGGTCTTGAAATCATGCACATTTTGGCTTCTTTCGTATGTACTGACCTTGATTCCAGCACTCCTGCATTTGCCAACGGCATCTGGCACAGCAGCACGAGGGGGGTCAATCATGGACATGAGGCCAATGAAGCACAGTTTCTCAGTGGGGAAGTTCACCTCCTCTGTGTCAAAAGCAAAACCCTCTGGGAACTGGTCATCAGGCAGGCTGAAATGGCAGAAACCTGAATGGGGAAGGGAGAAAATGCTTGTCAGGAGGTAAGTCATTTTAGTGTTTTCCACTAACTAGCAACAGAATGGACCTGCCATGTACCCAGCACTCTCTCTCCAAGTCCTCCCAGTTCCACGTAGGCATTCTGGAAAGCGTCCTTCATCTCCTCATCCAGAGGCTGCTCTTTCCCGTGGATCACAATGGTAGAGCAGCGGTCCAGAATCCTCTCTGGGGCTCCTTTCATCACTAGCAGGTGCTTGGTCTCACCAGGAGTTGAATTCTTGTGGATGGAGAGCTATGGGGACAAGACGAAGTTGGATTTGTCATTTGTCAATAATGGAAAACATGAGCTTACTAAACCACTAGGGGGCACAAAATTGCAGGTGGTGTCCTACAGTCTTGAATTTGCAAAGACTGCATTTGGAATGGCACATATTGGGTTATCTACCTGGTATTTGTTGGTGGAGTTGAAGGGGATCTCAGCAACCTTGGGGTATTTCTCTCTTATGCCTTTGACGGAGCCACAGCACAGCTCAATACACTTCAGCAGGGCAGCTTCTGAGGCGTCTCCGGCTACCTCTCTCTGTGGGTTTTTAAGAAAATAGATGGATCAGTGGCAAGTTGTGGGTCCCAGTTTACCAAGACGATATTTAAAAATAAAAACACAAAAAAAATAAAAACTGACATAACATAGATACAAAAATGTTTCATACACTGAGAATCCGGTCAGAATCTTGACTTTTGACTTCTCAAACCAATTTATTAAAGTAAAATTGAAAAGAACTCTCTAGTCCCTCATTTAATCCTGCTTCCACTGTATAGGAAGAAATACAGTAAACCTGCCTGCATTCATTAAGAAATGAATCAATGAGTCTTTTTTGCTGCATCATGCTGTAACAGTCACAATATATTTCAGAAAACCCCTTTAATTATGTTGAGTGCTTTAATATAATGATTTGCATTACAGCTTAGGTGCATTTGTATATTGTGGGATCCAAATTTTCCTGCCAAGTCACTACCCACACTGACGTCTCCATCCATTTCAACAAATGCTTGGAAGAAGATAAATAGGTCTGCTCTGTCTGTGTCATTGATATCTCCTTCCAAAGGTGAATTATTTAGACTCTGTTGTGGTGATCAGAATAGGTTAACCTGAGCAAGGCATTTGGTAACCAGAAGAGTTCGAGCAAGGAGGCATGCGATCGGTTTTTCACCTTCAAAATGGGGAGGTTTTCTTGTTCAGCCAGGAAGACGGCGCGATTGCAGAGTCCAGCGACTCTGGCCAGATCGGCCCAGGTGGCCGAGCTCTTGTCGAAGGAGGTCCCGCTCTGGTTCTCTGTGGTATCGGCCTCATGGATCTGGTTGTCGAACCACATGTGGGCCACCGTCATTCTGTTCTGGGTCAGGGTGCCGGTCTTGTCAGAGCAGATGGTGGAGGTAGAGCCCAGGGTCTCGACAGCTTCCAAATTCTTCACCAGGCAGTTCTTCTTGGCCATCCGCTTGGCAGTCAAGGTCAGACACACCTGGAAACAGAAACCTACTGGTTAAAACAAACACTAATCGAATTCAGGAAAATAGTGAAATATGGACGTCACAACTCACAGTGACAGTAGCCAGGAGACCTTCTGGCACGTTGGCGACAATGATACCGATGAGGAAGATGACGGCCTCCAGCCACCCATACCCAAGGATGAGCGAGAGGATGAAGAAGGACACACCTAAGAAAACGGCCACGCCGGTGATGATGTGGATGAAATGCTCGATCTCAATAGCGATGGGAGTTTTGCCGCCCTCCAGGCTGGAAGCCAAGGTTGCGATACGACCCATGACAGTACGATCTCCAGTGTTGATGACGATTCCTCTGGCGGTACCTGGGGAGAGATTTTTTGAGTCAATGCCCCCATCAAACTCACACATATTACATATGTGTGTGATATGGATCTGTGTAGACGTATTTGGTAAAACCTCACTCCTTTAGCTTTATCTTCCTCTTCCTCAACTCATATCATCCTCATCAATTTGCCAACCCTTTAAATTACTTTTCAAGTTCCCTTTGTAGTAATGTCCTTCTTTAAACCCAGTAAAACTGGACACAAGCATATGGAGACTGTGCTGTCTGCTAGTCATGAGCTCTGTACCTTCGACACAGTTGGTGGAGAAGAAAGCGATGTTTCTGGTTTCCAGAGGGTTTTCGTTGGAGAAGTCTGGAGTACGAGTCTGGGGCTCAGATTCACCTGTCAGAGAGGAGTTGTCCACCTGAAGGACGAAAATAAAAACTAAATTTAAACACTAAAAATGGGACAATGTTGAGGAAAATGCCAAATATTGTTGGCCTTGAACAAAACCAGACGCAACATTTGGGTCGGATTGAAACCAAAGAAAAACTCCTGAATTGAGATGATTTGTTTTTTCAGGAAGAGGAAATAATCTACTGCTCAAATAAACCAAATCTGTCAATATCCTGTGTTTCCCATCAGATGTGAAGCAACTTCAGCTGCAATATACTTGCTGCACAATGTGCGAGTGAGTCATGATTCCTTTGCTAAGAATCAAAGAGGAACATCACCTTGCAGCCGTGAGCAGAGATGATCCTCAGGTCAGCGGGGATCCTGTCTCCACCCTTCACCTCCACCAGATCTCCAGCCACCACCTCCTCGGCATTGATGTTCTTCTTCTCACCTTCGCGGATGACCAGGGCTTGCTGGAGTGAAATTATTCCCAGCAGCAAGTTGATAGATGGGAAAAAAATATGTCAGCGGTTTAGTAATGCTGATGAAGTAATCTTTGTGCAACATGCTACATCCTCACATGCCTTGGTGTGAATTTAGTGGTTTTAATCCCTTGTGATATGGTTCACATATAGCTCACACAGCTTTTTTAGCGTAGAACTAAAGCACTGTCAAGGTTCCTGAACCCAAAACTGTAAAGAATAATAATAAAGACTTAATCTATGTAGCAGTTTTCAAATAAAACTACAAAGAGCTTCACAATTAAGCGATAGAAAACAAAGAAACCCTTAAATGAAAATATAGACTGAACAAGACTAACTTAAAAATTTCCAATAAATAGGGTCAGTTAAGATAAAGTCATGCAATTAAAATGAGTCAAGAGAGTTTTCCTGTCTCAGATCCTCCCACTGTGCATGTGTCAGCATTATGGCTCAAAAAAATGTTCATGTACCTTGGGGGCAAAGACAATAATTTACACAAAAGCCATGAAAGTGTCGGCTTTAATGGGTTTTCATACCGTGTTTCTAACAAGTTCTGACAGAGCTGCAACGATTAATCCGCTAGTCGATTGAAAGAAAATTAACTGACAACTAACTTCAGGAAACTCATGTTTAAAGAGGCCCTTATCAAACAATGCTTGGGTTTTAAAATGCTCTTTTAGAGAGCGTGTTGGGTTTAAATAGCTTAAATTGCTATTTTATTTATAACTTTAATCATTTTATCTTAGTACCTTCTATGCTAGTAGTCCAAAAAATGAAAAAGTGAGAAATTCCTTTCAGTCCAAGAACTGCAACAATCAATTTGTTGATAATTCTTCTAATTCATTTCAATTTCTATGCCAATTTCATTTTATGCAATAAATTATGTGCAAGAAGTCAGGGGGGACCCACCTGTGGGACCAGGTTCTTGAAGGAGTCCATGATCCTGGAGCTCTTGGCCTCTTGGTAGTAGGAGAAGCAGCCGGTGATGATGACGACGGCAGACAGCACGACGCCCAGGTACAACTACACCAAGCGAGAAAGCACTAGTCAGCTTGTCTTATCAAATATGTAAAAATGTGCAAATGTACATGAACAAAGACCTCCTTACGTTGTCGTTGGCGGGTTCGTCTTCTGAGGCCGCCTGGATACCGTAAGCGAGGAAGCAGAGGATAGCACCAATCCACAGGAGCATGGAGAAACCGCCAAACAGCTGAACACAAATAAAACAACAGCAAAGCTTCACTTCAACTGGTTACAACGATTCAACTCCAAAAATTTTGAATATATAAATATATCGTGATTTGCATAAAAAATCTGGGAACGCTCGCTTTTACCTGTTTACAGAACTTAACCCATTCAGGGACTGTGGGAGGAGGCGTGAGGGCATTGGGGCCATCTCGAGCCAGGATCTCTTTTGCTTTGGAGTTGGAGAGACCCTAAAAAGTTACACAAAGAAGAAAGGGTTGACAACTTTTAGCTAAATCACAGCTGGGCAGAGAAACAGGAAAAAGATTGTAAAGGATAATTGTGTAGCCTGATGTGTGTGTAAACTGAGGAAACCCTAAAGAGGGTCCAGCTTTTGTTGTTCTTGTCCTCATCTCCTGGAGGGA
>KV751405.1:375898-406928 GCA_001698575.1 Mola mola
GGGCTACGTCAACAAACGCCGCAGCGTCTCTGCCCCTGGAAGAAATGAACAGCAGTCTGGCTTCAGGGCTCCACGGGGGGCCAGATTGCATTCCAAATGTGAGAGTCAATTGGATTTGGGTTTCTGTCACTGTCAACCCATGCTGACGCTGACACTGACAGGGGCTGAGTGATCCCTGAGAGATCCCACTGTTGTTCATTCAGACCACACACAAACACACAAACAAACACATACACAGACCCTGTAAATCGCCATAATCTGCCCAAGGATTACAGCTGCAATTAGAAGAATGAGAACGGGGGAACAAAGGAGGAGGAGAGAGAGAGACATTGGGTGTTTTTTTTTTTTTTAATTCACAGCTATTTACGGTCACCTTTAAAGCTAGAAACATATTTAACATACATAAATGTAAAATATGTCCATATGTTGAACGCATATGAGGTAAAACATGTACGTACATGTATGTATAAAATATATGTGAAAAGTTATGGATTTTGGAACAACTCAATATATTGATATATAAAACATATGTGTATAAAATAGAGGGGGAAACTATTAGAAACTGAAATACTTTCATATGTTGAAACATCAGTTTTGTGGTACAAATGTACTCACGCACACATCATAAATGGAATCCACAACATGAGCTAGTTTGATCTATTAGCCTCCATCATCTATTACTGCTTAACCACTGTTGCTTTTTCAGGATGTGCAATTTAAGATACTTTTTGCAAAATATCTAGAAATAAAATGGGCTCTCATGAGAGGAAAAATAGAGTATATGTTTATTCTGAGGACTCCGAACATGAGCGAGTGAGCGGATAAAGAAAGAAAAGAGTCACTGTAGGACCTGGCCGCCGGGCTGATCCAGAACCCGGGCAACTGCAACAAAGAGCCACTGTGTTGGCGCTAACGCACACATATTGTACTGTGTAAGCCCGGACGCAGGGTTCACTAACAGACACAAACACACAGAAACGACCAACAGATGTGATACTGTTTCCGTGATGTCATTCACTGCTGTAGCGTGGAACCGATGAAGGGTTTTCTTATTTAGCTGCGCTAGCAGTGAAGTGCTGCTAAGTCTGGAATGATTATTGGTATTGAGTGTATATAAAGATGGACGACATGAGAGCTTCCCAAAAGTGAAGCCAAACCACTGTGATGGCCCTCTGGTGGTGGGTTGCAGTAAAGGCCATAAATCTCTCGCAGTTATATCAAGTAAGACGTAACAACTCAAAGTACAGCTCAAAAAAAATGTTCCCAGAGAGGATTTTTTACATTTCCAGATAATTCTTACATACTGATACATGGTCAGCTGTTCATTTTTAGGATCAGTTTGGTTTTCTTTAGTTATGAGACATCATTAAAACAGGGTGAAACATCATAATTAACAAGTGAGCGTTGGTGGGATGGCGGGAAATGAGCAGAGCAGTGTCCAAATTATGTCACCGCTGCCAGATCATGATTGCATCCTGGAAATTAATATTTTTATACAATGGGAGGAAATTCTGTGTGTCTGGAGCCGCTTTTCCCCTCTCTATTTATGTCGAAAGCACAGGCATGCATGTCACCCTCAAGTTTACATCCAGCCAATCATCGAGTCAAGGTCAGATTTATGGCCAGATGCCTCAAAAAAATCCCATTCCCATTGGCTGCAAGTGTGTTTTTAGGTTAATTAGCAAATGTTAATCATGCTGGCCTGCTAACAAGTTAAAAAACATGGGGAATAAGGAAAAAGACAGCCTAACCTGGCAGCACTGCCATGTTTGTTGCCATTAACTAAGCCTAGCTGAGGTGCTATTTCTTACTATAAATGAGACAAAGTATAATAGTATTTCTATGATGATATAAGAAAAAGAATGATAGCTAACATTCACTGTTTTACTAACTGTTCTGACAGATTCTGCTGCTTATACTTGCCTAAAAATGTCAAATCAAGAGCTTATAAATGCATACAAATGAGGAGAGTTTCGATGAAGAAACTCGACTAAATCAGGGTTGCCGGCTTTGATCAATAAGGCCAGCCTGGTTTGGAACCAGACTGGGGTCAAAAGATCAAGGAGCTCGAGTGAGTGGCTATAAAGACCCTTTAACGCTCTAAACTGTCGAGGGGTCACGAACTCGGCATCCTGATAAGGACACAGTCGTTGCTGCAGCGTCTGCGCTTGGAAATGTGCTCTGAGTAAACTCAGTAAACACACGTTTGTAAACACGCGGCTCCTTACTCAGTTTGGTTGCACCCACCAAAACGATGGAAGGTATAATTGTTGGTCTAGAGAAATATTTGGTCTACGCCGACTGTGTTTCTAAAAGCTCTTGACCTAAGACTACAAATGTGTGCAGTCAGAGTTTATCACAGGAAAATAATCGCATATGTGCTACAGTTTGACTCTCTCAGTTTGGAACTCGAGTCGTGTGACAAAGTTTTTCTTTTACAACATGGTGTCGTCGTTTCATGGCTTAGCCAAAAGGTCAGCTTGGCTTCAGAGGCTTGACGTAGCAACTGTAACAACTGCAACTAAGTTTAGTTAAACAACATATACGTGCACACATATTTTTCAGAACTGGCCTAGTTGCAGTTCAGTGTGTTTTGTAAAAAGATGTTTTGTATTGGCGTAATGGTGCTAAAAGGGGACAACGACTCGCAGGTGACTGTTTTTGCTAAAAGGCTTCGTCATACCCTTGAATAAATAATAGATTCACAGGGTTATGGCTGTTGGATGAGTAGTTTCCAGTACTGAGTTTAAAAATAAACGGACTGGATTTCAGTAAAAAAAAAAAAAACAAAAAAAAAAAAACAAGAAAAAAAGTTGACTATTTCAACACTCACATAACAAGGTAAGGCCGGCCCCCTTTTCAGCCTTGTTTGGGGCAGGTTTGGGGAGGATTGGAGGAATGTGGCTGAGAGGCACTGCAGAAACACAGACACTCTCTGTTTACAGGCGCGGGACGAACGCGGGAGCCCCAAACCGTGAGCGCTGTGAAAAAGCACCACTTGTGCTCCAAAACGCCACTTGTTGGTGGGGCGGTTCATCGTCTCATGTTCCCGTCATGTGAGTAATTTCCCTGACGAGCGACGGCGATGGCACAACTGCTTGCTAAGTGGGTCAGAGGTCACTGCTTCACGAGGAACTTTGCAAAAAAGGTGGGGGGGTGGATGGACAAGAGCAGATAAACTTCTATCTTTTATTTGGCTTCCCTTTTTCAGGCTCTATTTCACACAAATTTGGGAGATTTTGTGCTGCACGTTAAACAAAGTGTGACCCAAACTCGCAGTTTAGAGAACTAGCAGGTATTAGGCAGCACGCGAAGAACCTTTAACCCGTTCTGCAAGCTTGCTCAAAGTTTCATTCACCTCTCGGAGCTGAGAGAAGTGAAATTTGGAGAGCCAGGAGTTAAACCAATGCAGAGGAGGAGTCTCCTCACATGACAGCAGGGGCACTTCTGCTTGTCCTTGGAAAGGACACCGGCGTCTCACAACAGACGACTTCTTTGTCCTCCTATCGGCCTGCATCTGCCCCACTTTCCCTGCCCCGTCCCTTCTCTTCCTCACTTATCTCACTCGCCTCTGCTCTGGCGTCTCCCTTCAGAAAAACTTTTTTCTGCGGTTGAAAAGTTTCCACTTCTCTGCCGTTACGCAACAGGGTTTGTTTCCTGACAGCGCACGCACGAGTGACACATGCTGGCGACCCCGCCGCACTTTTTCTTTTTCACTGCTGCTCTTGCCAAACGCAGCTGCGCCACATTCCCTCTTCCTTACATTACCGTGACGCTGTCACACACACACACGCAGGAGAATTCCTCTGCTGGCTCCGCCCCCTCTGTGAAGACTTTCCCTGAAGGCCCTCATAACCTTCCCTCATGGAAAACTACCAGCGCAAACACAGACACACACAACGGGGTGGGCGTACGTCAGGAGCAGTCATTTCCTATCAATCAAAACGAGCAAAACGATATTTACACAGACAACGGCCTCGGAAGGCTGTTAGACACAGGCAGACCTTCCTCCTCCACGTGCACACACAGGGAGTGCAGTGGATCCCATCCGAGGCAACACCACCTCCCACTGGACTAACCCTCCAACGACCCCGCCGCTGCTCTCCATTCACACCAGGTTAAAGTGCTGAACTGCTGTTCCAGGGCAAATGAAGTCAAAGGGAAGTGATTTTCCACCGAGAACCTGTCCATTCCATAATACGAGACATTTATTCCCAACACACAGTCACGCCCCGCGGAGAAGCATTTCCTTCTGATTGGAATAAATGACCTTTAAATATCAGTTTTCGAGTCACTGTTTTGCTTGTTGTTTATTCCCTCTACGTGGAGACTGATCCCGATTCCCCGAACGTAAGGAATAAATCGCTTTTATGCCCAGTGGCTCGATCAAACTGTGCAATAACTGTACAAATTCTGCTTCCTGCGACTAACGGAGCTCCCCAGACACCATCAGTTATTTGCAGAAGGGGCACTGGTTTCGAGTTTACTACACAGCCTGATTTGTTGAGGAGATTTACTCCAACTTCAATTATTTTAAGGTATTATCTTATTTTAAGGTGTTACCAGGTCGAAACTGTCGGCTGTCGTCAACTTTATGGCTACTAGTAGATCAGCTTAAACAATTTCGCCCCCAAAAAACCTACTTTGGGCTCCATCCACAGTACTACGTTTTAGTTTTTAAACTCTCGCAATATTTCTGTTTAGCGTCCACACATTTTCGGCATTCTCAGGGCCCCAAAATAAGAGAGATTTGGAAACGAGAAAGCAGCTGTTGGTGGCCTTGTTATCTGTACCAGCAGATGTTCCGCATGCAAAGTCTGTGTTTCATGTGACTGCTGCCTACATGCACAGGAAAACCCAGCACTTCCTGTTGTGGGTGGCACTTCTGACTGCATGAGGCATGTCTTCATACGCTTTTTGTGGTTAGATCTGTGGTCTGAGCTCAAGTCTACTGTGTCCTGACTAGCATTCATTCTCGCAGGATTAATAATTGTCGTTTGGGATCATTGCGGCTTGGATTGGACTTAACCATCGCATGGACGCAACAAAAGTCCAGCATAAGTCGTACTTTTACTACAGCTAGTTACAAAGATATTTCAACGATACTCAGACAGGTCCAGAAATGTACAGACGCACAAGGTGAGCCAAAGGGTCATTAATTAGCTTGTCACAGGGGGGATTAATGCTAACCTCAGAGCAAAGACTCATATCTAATGGCAGGCTGTCAACATTAAGCTTGTTAAAAAAAAATAAATGAGGAGTTTTTGGGGAGCAGAGCCTTCAGAAACTTTGCAGACGTGAGCAGAGGAGGAGTGCTCATGTTTACAATGAAAGTTTGTTTAGTCACAAACACTGAGCGCCTACTTGTTCTCACTCAGCCGTACGACTTGACGGGCTCAGCGTAATTCACCACCCCAGGCAGAAATATCCAGTTCAGCCAGTCACTTGGCGTGCTACATTATGCTCAGGTGATTAAAGAGATGTGAATACCTTTAATGGATTCAAATGTCGACTTTTAAATATTAGTTTAAATATTAATATTAGTCGTTATTTTTTTATAATAACTAACGTGTTTAATTCCAACACTAAATACATTCCATCAGAGGGTCAACAGAGACATAAACATTATTTAGAATACTATATTTAGACATAATACTTTCAAATGTGCAGCCAGTTTCTCTCAGCTTTGGTCCTCAAAACAGATAAAGTCATTATTGTAGGTGACTTTAATATCCATGTAGACGTTGAAAACGACAGCCTTGGTACGGCATTTCTCTCACTATTAGATTCATTCGGCTTCTGTCAGTGCGTACAAGAATCAACACACACTTTTAATCACACCCTTGATCTTGTTCTGACATATGGCATTGAAATTGAGCATTTAAATGTCTCTGCACAAAATCTGCTTTTATCAGATCATTATCTTCTAACATTTGAATTTCTGCTCATCAACTATAAACCAAGAGTCACTAGTTATTATAGCAGATGCATATCTGAGGACACTGTTGAAAATTTTAAAGAAATGATTCCCTCTGCATTAATTTCAGTGCCATATCCCAAAATAACAGAGGAGTCATATCTTAAATTTAGCCCCTCCCTGCTTGATCACCTTGCCGATTTCACTGCCGGCTCTCTACGTGCTTCACTAGATTCCATTGCCCCAGTTAAGAAAACAAAACCAGTAAAGAGACTAGCTCCGTGGTATAATCTTAACACTCGCAAGTTAAAACAGAAAACTCATAAACTTGAAAAGAAATGGCGTTCCACTAAACTGGAAGAGCCACACATGGCCTGGCAGGATAGCCTTAAAGTATACAGGAAGGCCCTTCGCCGAGCAAGAAAAGACTACTATTCAGCGTTGATAGAAGAAAACAAGAATAAGCCCAGGATCCTTTTCAGCACTGTAGCCAGGCTGACTGAGAGCCATCATTCTATTGAACCATGCATTCCTAGAGCCCTCACCTGTAATGATTTTATGAACTTCTTCAATAATAAAAATAGGCTTATCAGAGAAAATATCCTACACTCCACAGATTCCAGTTCAGCAACAGGAATTATAGAGGCTGTTATTAGTCCTGATGTGTGTTTGGAAAGCTTCCATCCAATTGACCTTAAGGAACTAACGACAACATTATCTTCATCTAAATCATCAACCTGTATACTAGACCCCATACCTACTAGGTTGCTCAAAGAGGTTTTACCCCTAATTAGAAATCCACTACTAAACATTATCAATCTATCCCTTGTAACAGGTTATGTGCCCCAGTCATTTAAAGTAGCTGTAATTAAACCGCTCCTAAAAAAACCTACCCTAGACCCAGAAGTTTTAGCCAACTATAGACCAATATCCAACCTCCCCTTTCTTTCAAAGATTCTAGAGAAAGCAGTAGCGAAACAACTATGTGGCTTTCTTCAGTATAATAGTCTATTTGAAGAGTTTCAGTCAGGTTTTAGAAAGCATCACAGCACAGAAACGGCATTGGTAAAAGTTACAAATGACCTCCTCACTGCATCTGATGCAGGACTTATCTCTATACTAGTCTTATTAGATCTTAGTGCAGCTTTTGACACTATCGATCATCACATCTTACTACAGAGGATGGAACACCAAATTGGCATTAAAGGATCTGCTCTAAGATGGTTTAAGTCCTACCTATCTGATAGATATAATTTTGTTCATGTTAATGATGAATCATCAAGATATGACAAGGTTAGTCATGGAGTCCCACAAGGTTCTGTGCTTGGACCATTACTATTTACTCTATATATGCTTCCTGTAGGTAAAATTATTAGAAAGCACTCCATACATTTTCACTGTTATGCAGATGACACACAACTATACTTATCAATGAAGCCAGATGAAACCCATCAGTTAGCTAATCTACAGTCATGTCTTAAGGACATTAAAAACTGGATGTTTCATAACTTTTTAATGTTAAACTCTGACAAAACTGAAGTCATTGTGCTGGGCCCCAAACACATTAGAGACTCATTATCCAGCAACATAGTTAATCTGGATGGCATTGCCTTGGCCTCCAGCACCACTGTCAGAAACCTGGGTGTTATCTTTGACCAGGAGCTGTCTTTTAAATCACATGTTAAACAGATTTCAAGGACCGCCTTCTTTCACCTCCGTAACATTGCTAAAATCCGGCACATCCTGTCTCAACAAGATGCAGAAAAACTAGTTCATGCGTTTGTTACTTCCAGGCTGGACTACTGTAATTCTTTATTTTCAGGTTGCCCTAACAAAATTTTAAAAACTCTTCAGTTAATCCAAAATGCAGCAGCGCGTGTACTGACTAGAACTAATATCAGAGACCATATTTCCCCCATACTGGCTTCTCTGCACTGGCTCCCAGTTAAATTCAGAATAGAATTTAAAATCCTTGTTCTCACCTACAAAGCTATTCATGGTCAGTCACCATCTTATCTTGAACAGCTCATAGTACCCTATCGCCCATCCAGAACCTTACGCTCCCAGGATGCAGGGTTATTGGTGATCCCAAGAATTTCCAAAAGTAGAATGGGAGGCAGAGCTTTCAGCTATCAAGCTCCTCTCCTGTGGAACTATCTTCCAGTCTTGGTACGGGAGGCAGACACACTCTCTGATTTTAAGAGTAGGCTTAAAACCTTCCTTTTTGATAAAGCTTATAGTTAAGGCTGGCCTATCTAGCCCTTAGTTATGCTGCTATAGGCTTAGGTTGCTGGGGGAACACTCCATGATTCACTGAGCTTTCTTCTCTCCCCCCTCTGACTCCGACTCCTTCTCTGCTCCTGTAAATGTCCATATCCTTACACTAACTTTACTTCTTCCCCGGAGTCGTTGTGCTTTACCATCCTGCAGGTTTTTCTAGGTCGCGGTGGGAGGTGCTGCTGTGGTCCTGCCTGATGCCCCCTGGCCACATTAGGAAAGGAGATCCTGTGACTTGGATCCTGTGACTTGGATCCTAGGCTGGATTTCCAAGTGCAAATCGGGACCCACAGATCACAATGGCTTCTGGATCAATAGACTACACCTGCTTCTGGACCACTACACCTCACATATCCCTGGGATTTACAGATTCTACATACTCTTGGACTCAGCAACACCCAGATCTTCCTACATGGAGTACAATGACTCCTGGACCAACAGAGTCCACCTGCGTCTGGATCACTAGACTTTCCATACATCCGGACTCATAGAATCCACAGACTCTGGGACTCATGGATGTTTTATGCATTCTAAATGAACCGTTGTTATCATGTTGTTGTGTTCTGTACAAGTGACATTTATTGCACGTCTGTCCGTCCTAGGAAGAAGGATCCCTCCTCTGTGGCTCTTCCTGAGGTTTCTTATTTTCCCTGTTTAGGGTTTTTTAAGTTTTTACCCGGTTCGAGGGTCTAAGGGCAGAGGGTGTCACATCTGTACAGTTTGTCAAAGCCCAGTGAGATAATGTGTAAATTGTGATTTCGGGCTATACAAATAAAATTTGATTTGATTTGATTTGAACTGTTCTCAGCTGTATTGTTTCATACGTTAGTGCAACATCCAGATGTGCAAACACGCGGCGCTCTGAGCGCCACTTCAAGGCTTATTGAGGATTAGACAGAATGATTCGTGATTGCAGCCTTCACAGTCAAGTTATGTCATATTATGCACATTGACATCTCTCCACATGAACTCACACTGTATATCATTATTATTTTTGCCTCGTACCATGAAGATCTAATCTGGAAATACACTTTCACAGAAAAGTGATGATCAGATAGTCAGTTGATGGGACACAGAGGTGACTGAAGCTATATGCTTTTAATGGGAGCTTTAACATCTGTTGTATAGCACATTTATCCTGGGAAAATAACATCTGGTGAACAGGAAATTACGCGTTTTTGTGCGTCCTCGTCAACGTGCTTGAAAACGATCAAATGTACGAAGAAATCGTGAGTTAGCAGGAATTTTTTTTTTGGTTATTCATATTGATATTGAGTCATTTTCTGAATGTCAATGCCTTTTTTTTTGGTTTAGCTGCTGTTCAACAAAGAACAGCATTTTTTTGTGTCATCTGTTATATCATCAATAAATCTGGCTTTTACAAATTAGAAATAATTGCTATTAATTACGTTTTGGTAGCGTTAGCTTGTTTGTCAGCAAGATTACATAATAACTCCCTGAACAATTATGATAAAATCTTCATCAAAGAGCCTTAACCTATAATTGATTAGGATTTGGTGGCCAAAGATCAAAGGTCAAGGTCACTCAAAGGTAAAAAAAAAAAAAAAAAAAGCATGTTTTTTGGACATTGACATTGAGAGCTACAGCTGATGTCATTTTGTAGCTGACAGCACTGGCTACAGGTGATTAACGTTTGAGCTTTCTAGGTCAAATATCAAGGTCACTGAAAGTTAAACACATTCTTTAGACATATCTCAGGAGGGAATTGACATAAAGAGGTCTAACTGGTGTCATTTTATTACTAATCCCAGGGTCCATCACATAGCCAGAAGCAGGTGGCTCTGTGGTTCATGCGTCGCCCATCAGGTGATACCAGCTTGTGCTCTTTTTCGCACAATCTAAAAATCTCAACCTAAAAATGCCCCAAACAAAAACATTTAATTTGATTAAAAAATGAATTAATTTTTTTATTGCTGAGTAAAGTGTGTAGCTGAGAATTTAGCTGCTTTGGTGGAGGTTCGAGATCTGAGTGCACTCATTCTATTAAAGAAAAACAGCAAAATCAAATTCTTTTACGTGACCTGCAGGTTTTCATTGTCAAGTAAACATAAAGTGAATATAATATTCTGGTAAAACAGTGCAATGGTCCACTGTGGGAACTTTTGTGAATGTTTATAAATAAGAAAATGTGGTGACTTGTAGGTTGTTTTGTTGGTTTCTGGGGGAAATTCCGCGGGTTTTAAGGTAACTTTAGTTCGAGTTTACTTAGGAAACCACGAAGGACAGGCTCACAAAACACGTCATATAGTTTGACACTTGGCCTCGGTGTGCAGAACAAACTCGACAAACAAAAAGCAAGGAGCACCACTTCAGAACATTCCTAAAGAAAACGAACACACACATTTTGACTTAACGAAGTGCTGACTTACAACAAGCTCTCATACATGGTGTACAAGTGTGTGGTGGTTTTTGTGCGAGCTAAAGAAAGAAAAGCTGTGATTATGAGCCCATAAAGACAGTAGGAGAGATGCATCTGCTCACCATAAGTAACCCAGAAATCCCAAGACAAATAAAAATTGCCTGTGTGATGTGAGGCTCTTCACTCCGTTTCGGGCCTGTGTTTCGCTATGTTATCAAAAAGAAAAACACGTCTGACATTTCTTGTTCTTGCTCCCAACTTGCGAGACGGTACGACCAAACCCGGGGAATGTTCTGACCAGCCTCGTCAGGATTATAGTGAGTCAGACTATGATTATTTCCAGGTCACTTTGTCCCCAGAGAGTGGAACATTTTCTACAAGCTGACAACTTTTGATTACAAAAGTTTTCTGCAGGATACATTGAATAGAAATCGCCCATCCGCCCCTCTGAGTCACCGTTCCTACATGCAGCGAATATTAAATGTAAAATCCTGTTTATTTGACACAACAGAGGCTTCTCATTTGTAGCAAGTGACAGAAACTTTGCAGCTGAGCTGAAAACTGCTGCTGGAATATTTGATCAACACATTCATATCATTAACAGCCTGAGCTGGTTAAAAACACCTCTGTTTGACCACAAAGCAAACCAGTGTTTGGCTGCTCGGCTAACAAACTGTTTGCACCTTTAAACAGCACGTTTCAAGAGCTATCAGGAGGACTACCCGGTTTGTACCAGCGACCAACAATGCAGCTCAGAGTTGTGCCAACTTCTTCACCTGCTAATGTTAGCCGCAAATTTACTAGCATCTTGGGCCACTTTTGACACTTCCAGTTGCAACCACCAGCGTTTACAAAGATGGAAAGCGCTTCTTTCCACAGAGCAAGAACATGGCGCCAGACACAAGTGGTGCCATCTCGCTCTGGCACCGACGTTTGGAGCCAGATTCTGCTCAGTACCCGTAGTTCAGTGGGTGGGTCTACGGGTGGCCCACTAATTGCGAGGAACCACGATGGTTCAGATTTTGTTTATAGCATTAAAAAAGCAATTAAAAGTGAAAAAACTGAAGACTTTGACATCCGCTAATTCGTTGAGAACTGGATAAAAGGGCAGAAACCATCTTAGTTGGCCTGTGTCCCATTTGCTAATACAGAAGAGGAGGGATGTCTGACCTATACTGATACCAGCTACCACGGGGGTGATGATGGTGTTTATGAACTGGTGTCATTTTGTAAATAATTGCAGGGTTCCATTGCACATTAAAAGTCACACTGAGGAATGACCAAAACAAACAATAATACCAGAGTTTGGCAAAAAGCTGAAATATGAGCTCACAGAAAAGGATCGACCTTGAAAGTTACTTTATTATTGGTGCGTGTTAGCAAATGTAGCTCATTTGGTGGAGGTATGCCCTCTCTCAGTGCTTTCTTTCTTATAATATAACAAGAAATAATAATTAGACTGACCCACAAGATAATCCTTCAAGGGGTTTGATATACGTCAAAGGACATCAAAGAGAAACAAAGAAAGTCTTGACAAGTCTCTACTTACAGTTGCTCAGCTATGACTCGCAGGAGCGCTTCGGTGAAAAGATAATTGACCATTTGCATTATTACAGCGTTGAAAAAGGCCTCAATTCATGCTTTTCTGTGCATAAGCAGTAATATATATTCCAATACTTTCAAGCGCCTTATATCAAAATGCCCCACTTTATAAGTGTAACCAACCTGTCTGGGCATTTTTGAACGTCAGCGTCGTGGTTTTGAGCCCGGTGTTGATGCTTATCCTCTCAATATCAGGTGCAGGAGGGAGAGCACCTGCGCTGAATGGGCCTTCGGGGGTTGATCGTAACTAGGGAAGAGCAGAAGCACACATACGCAGTCAGAGAGATGGAAATGGATCTGCACTGGGAGTCTCAAGGGGATAGATCTTAGCCTGTTTATTGTGCCGGATTTACTGTGGCGCGGAGGGTCGGGAAAGGGCAGCCATGATGGACGTTTTCACCGCGGACAGGGAAACACGCCATCGGCAGAACTGGACAGTTGCTCAATAACAACCTCACGGAGGCAGAGAAAGTCCCCCTCGATCCCTATTTTCCCCTTTCGTTCGTTTCATTTGATATAAGTGATACTTTGACACACTCCCCAAAAGACCCTCCTGTCACACGGCCCAACACAAACAAAACCAGACACACAACACTGGCCATTCTAATCACATTACTTAGTTTCCATGACAACAGGCCAGACCCCAGTGTGGCTATAATGTGACCAGCGGCATTATGGACCACTGTCTCGGCAGTGACTTACAAACTGAAACATAGACTATTACCCCTACAAATTGGTGCCATAATTCAGTTAAAGACAATCAAGTTGTATTGATGAAACTAATTGAGACCTGGAGAGTCGACCCCTGCTGGCCATTAGAAATAACTGCGTTCACTTCAGCATGACTAACTGAGACACATGTTCGCATGAACACATGAACGCATGAACGCAGCACACAGATTGTTTTGGGATGGGAGGAAGACGGCCGGACAAGTTCGTCTGGAGTGTGTGAGCGGGATTACTGCGATACATATGATGGAGGGATGAGTGAAGCTGAGCAACGGAAGAACGAGGTCATCGGCGTCTGTTCTTGCTCTCCGACTGAACTGAAGTGGTAAAATATCGTTAACCCAAATATAACATACAAATAGTTTAATGCAGTTAAGTTTGATATGTATTCAGATCCCACCTTGTCCTTTATGTTCCATGACTGTGGTTATACATTTTCATTTAAACACGTAAAAACATCTTTAATATAGGTAACGTCCCAATTACAGTTGTGACTGCAGAACACTCGGAATCAGAACTAATTGTTTATTGTATATATATTATGTTTAGATTTCTAAATATAACATATTTATTTATTAACGCCTTTCAATCCTTTTAAAACATAACTCTGTTTATCATGCATTGTGTTGAAGCCCTCCATCCAATGTGTACAAAGTACACAGTATCTGTGTATAAAGTATATATTTACAATGGTTTGTTAGTACATATGCGAAAGTCTGGTAAAGGTATTTTATTCATGTGCTAACATTTTGACTCTTTTTTGTTCATTTCATGACAAAATCAAAATGACATTCTTATATTGTAACAATAAGGGTACATTAATAGTTATTGCATTAATAAGCATTAACTAACAGTTAATTGACATGCACACTTCATTTACTAACTGTCTTCATGTTCACCAAGACACTAAAACATACATTATTCAATAGTTTAAAACCAAGATATAAAGTGTCCTTTAAGGGATGTTCAGCTTTACGATAAGGGTAAAAAAAATAAAGCGTTAACAAATGGTTGATTCAGGTTAATAAATGCTTTATTAGCATTACGGTAAGGTGCATTATTGTTATTATCAACCTGTTAGTTAATGGGCATCGCTGTGTTTACTAATGTTAATAGTACGGTTACAAATTAATGCATAAGTACCTCAGTTAACATGACAGATGTTAGTAAATCATTACGACACATTAATTGTTAGTAAACGCTTGTTATTGCATAAACCAATATTGATCAATGAATGCTTAGTGCAAACTTTTAGCTGTTTAGATATCTATATTATATTCGTCACGTTCTCTGGGACAGGCAATAAAATGAGGAAGATAAGCTCTGCCAAAGCATTACTGATAAAATAAATCCTAACCAATGCTAAAGATCTGGATTTAGCTGTTCAAATGTTTATAAACTGCAAGTAAAAAACAACATATGCTACACATATGGAGCATTTATTGGGCTAAATGACACTGCATGTCACAGTGCCATATAAGCCACGTGTATTTTAACGTATTTATTTTAAACGCTTATCTCCAGCCTTGAATAGCAGAGGGGAGAAAAAAATATGAATATATTCATGGATTACAGTCTGTTGCTGGTCAGCTGTTTCAGAAAATCCTCATCTTCGGGAAAACCCATTCAATTTGATCATGGGCGGATTTGCAGGACGCTTTTTCGAGGCCGGGGTTGAGATGTATTTGTGACACAAGCACATTTACTGCCGAATAAACATCGTTTACACGGCGTCAACGTATAGCAGCGATATATGATGTACATGTTGTGACATTACTTATCGATTCCTCTCCTCCCTGCTGTCTCGCCGTCTCTCCTCCCTGCTGTCTGTCTGTCTGTCTGCCTGCCGAGTCTTTCACAGACTCGTATGAATGAAGCAATGACCGACTCACACGAATCACACACACAGAGAGCAGTCAGATGGTGCAGGCAGTTGACATTTCACTGCATGTAATCTGCTAGTCGGAGCTGGATGCCCTCACACACACGCATCCCTACAAGAGAATCTTTTCAGTGAATGAGGGATTTTTCTTTAGCCCTGTTTACTTGATCAAAAACACGCGTAAGCCGAATTCACGTTACATCACTCCTCATTCCCTGCCCTGACTTTATGCCATGTAGTTATCCATGTGTGCGATGAATCACGAGCAGCCACAGTTTAATATAGCCTTCACGTGCAACTTGTTATGTAACAATCTAATGCGTCCCGGTTGGCTGAAATCTTCCAAGAACCTGCTTGCCAAAGATATGATTAAAATATCACCTCTTGATGACATCATCCAATATGTTCCATGCAATAGGTGCACAATTATTTAAAAGTTTGTGTTACATCGAGAGAGCCAATGTAAATTGCTGTACCGTCTGCATACATGATTTGCAAAAAACTGGGCATTGTTATGTTTTAGACCAAGAGATCGCTTCAATCTGAGCAAATGCAGTAAATTTGAATCTTCTCCACTGCTAGACCGCATTTAAAAAAGAAAAAAAGTAATCCTTCACAAAGAGGCTGGCGTTTTTATGTGTTTAAGAGATGCTAGCATGGTGCTTTAAGCTAAACACTAGCATGAAAATAAAAAAATAATGACATGACAGTGCTAACATGCTGTTTATAATTAAAATTCACCTTTTCTTATCGTAGCCTTTAACATGCAACATGCAAGTATAACATAGCTGACTGAATTACGCTAGTTGCGGTTATTCATATGATAAATCATTTCTTTTATCTCTTTGGGTTTCTTTTATGTTACGTACATAAAAGACTTGACCCAGTATCTTAGAAAATTACAGTTCACAGCGCCACAGACATTAAAAAAAGGAAGGAAGACCGATAAACCAAACTGTTGGATATTAAGCAAATTTTTTCAACAGTTACACCGTAAACACCATCCACAGAACTAAACTGAACTACTGAGATCCTGGGACATGAGCCTATAATACAACATCGTTAGCATTCTGTTTGATGCTAATGGGATTTATATTTGCAGGCATTCAGCCCAAAAGTCACGGTACTGGAAGAAAAGAAAATTAAGACCTGATGATGGAACGAAACCAATTTACAAATGACATTACAAATTATTCTCAAACCTCGTGGTTATTGAGAGAGCGTTCTAATTTCGCCTGCCATATGTCCTTTGTCTCAGTAAAGCATCTTTTGCGCAGTCCGGTCGGAGGAGTGTTGACCTAAATGTTCACTACGACCCCCAACTTCCCAATAATGTTGAGAATTTGAATGATGGGATGAGATGAGATTATCCTAAGTATCCTAAGTAACATTAGATGTTACATGTTACACGTTGCCTTGCAGCCTCATCTCACGCTAAGTGCTACATCTGTTGGTCTTTCTGCATCTTGCAAAAACTTTCAGGACCAAAATAAGACAATTTTGTTTGCTCAACAGCAGGAAACTGCTTGTAAACTGCTAAAGAAACTACATTCATATACAAGTGCACGAAAAAGGACTTTTCCAACAGTAACCTGTGTGGCAACAAGACGATATTTGGGAGTAGTGACACTCCTTTTAGTCCCACGTTATATCAGAAGGACTGAGGTGGTTTAGGCATCTGATCGGGACGCTTCCTGGATGTCTCCCTATGGAGGTCTTCTGGGCATGTCACATGTCACAAGTTGCCTTCAGCTGAAACACAGACAACTCTGGACTTATGCAAGATGGAAAGCAATGGATGGATATTGACTCCCGACTTGTCTAGAGACTAGAATTTAGCTAAAGTCATTGTCCTGCCAAGCTCAGATCTCTCAATCTTGTTGTCAAAATAAATCAGAATGATTCACACATGATTAACAATAACATTTCTTCCCGCTGACGACCTCCCTAAACGTTCTAAGAGCCTCCCACGACAGTCTCGTGAACTCCTGTGGGAAACCCTGTGAGATCTTTAACTTTAAACAATAAATAACTTCACGGCGGTGCTTGAGGACCCCGCAGGAATCCTCTTCTGGGAAGGAAGAATGTCCAAATGCGGATTTTTATGATAACTCATCCCATGTATGTGCCTTCAGCAACAAGAGAGTTTTTTTCTCCAACAACACTGCAGTCACATTATGGTTGGAGGTGTTACAGAACCTCACTGATCTGCAACAGTGGGGTTCAACCACGATGATGTGAAAACGTTTCACAGCTGCATAATGTTCTACATCTACATCTACATCAAAAACATTAAAATTGACTTATCTTCTGGAATTACAAACAGCAGAAACAATGTGAAAACCACAAAAAAAACTATTTACTAGCAGGAAGTATTCAAAAATCATTGTTAAATAGTGGAGGAGGTTATAATTTGAGGGGAAAGCTAAATGTTAAAAAACTTGCTGTACGTAGGACAATGTTAAGTTTTTGTATCTCAATGTGTGGAGCGGAACAGTTTGAATGTGGAGCTAAGTTGATGTCTAAGCATGAACCAGCTTAAGAAGAGGTTTAAAGAGGAATTAAAGAGTAGTTTTTGTAGGTGCGTATCAGCAAAAAGTACGCCTGAATTTAACTGAATCACTTTCGAGTCCAAATGTACGTTTGTGCCAAACTGGATGCTGCTCACAAGATTTCAGGTCATTTCAGGGTTTGTGGCCTACATGAGGTCACGCTGACCGCCACCTTTGGCCTATGACCGCCAAATCCTAATCAGTTCATCCTTGAGTCAGAGTGGACATTTGTGCCAAGTTTAAGGAAAACCCCTCAAAGCGTTCTTGAGATATGGCGTTCACAAGAATGGACAGACGGACGGACGGACGGACAACCCAAAAGAAGTCTTCAGCCCTGGTTGTTGCTGATGTGGAGGCAAATAAAAAGACGGAGAAGACAGTGACATGCTGTGTTTTACAGTGACGTCCAATTAGACACATATTTAGACATCGTCCATTCACTTGTAGTGAAATCCAGCAAAAGTGACATAACAGAAACAGAGCTTTCACATTATAACTAGATGAGCACAAGGTTGTGATATTCATTTTGAGCCCTAATGTTGGCTGTAATGAGGTGTGTAAATGAGTTGTTCTTACCGCCAAACCCCTTATTGTCGAGTGCACATGAATGACGCACAACTCGACAGCAAATGTATTATCGTACAGTTTATCCTGGCATTATGTGATCCGCTGGTAACGAGGGTTTAATATATTTAATGGAGCTTTGTTAAAGTTCAGTCCTGCAGCCACGTCCCCTTGCTTCCTTGCCCATTCATAATTTCAAATCCTGGAATAAGCAGTGAATAAAACGGTTCATTTCAGACAAATCGCCTCTTATGGCTGTAGTCCAGATATATCAACGTATATTCGACGACATCAGCAGAAGATTTTCCGCTACTGACTTGAATGGACGCTCACTGTGTATTTGTATTACCAGCGTGTGTGAGTGTGTGTGTGTGCACCATCACGTCCAGGAAGCCAGACTTTCACAAGAGATCATTATCTCTCCTCTCGCGAACCGCAAGTCGCAGAATTAGGCCGACTTCGATTTTTAATGAGAGAGCAAGAAGAGAAAGAGAAAACATTCTGTTAGTATAATGAAAACAAATGAGACGAAAGACCAAAAGATGAAATGTCTCCTTTTTTTTTTTTTTACATCTTTCTGATCTACAGAAGCACGAGAAAAAAAATCTTTGGACCATCAGACTTTTTTTCTAAATGTTCTCACTTTAATCCGCCGATAAATTCAGGTTTTTTTCTCCCCACAAAAGATTTCTGAGGAACTTTTTTTATTGTTTTAGAAATTTTTGTAATTATGATGAAAAAAAACCCCTGACAGAATAAAGACAGAATTCAAAGAAAAAGACTAATCTTTGAGATTTACAGTTATGTAAAACATTGTTCACATCTGATGGCAGAAGTCGCACCAGCTAACCGATTGTTCCTTCCAAGATCAGTGAGAAAACATTTGTACATTTTTGATATATATGTATGTTGTTCACGTGTGGTTCATTCACAGTTCGCCGTCTCGGTATCTCTGACTGTATATTTATGTTTACATATATTTATATATAGCACAACGTTAGACAACGTCCATCAGTGTGATGAAGAGCAGCGTTTGCTCAAAACGCCACTGAGATGTATTAAATTCAAACTGGAGCCCTGCAGTAGGCCGGTCATTCTTTCCTCCTTTAGATTTCTTATCTATCCTGCTGAGAGATACACGGATCTCTCTGAATGTTGCATTCCATCTAATCCATCTACGTGAATGAATGTCTGAGGTTCATTAATTTTACATTAACAATATCAAACTGTTGAATTTATTATGAAACTACACACAGCTGATCATTTCATTACAGTTAAATGCAATGTTATCTGGCTAAACGGCTCTTTAGTTGCGCCCCAAATCATGTGGGGGTGACTCTCTCATAAATGTTGCACCAATTACAAACCATAATAATGACAGATGGTTTGCTTTGCAAACTCCATTGGAAAATATATTTTTTTCTTAGTATGGGAGGCGACAATTATTCACAAAAACAGGATGTTAGTCAGGAAAGGAGGATAACCAGCAAACAGGTGACTCTGAAAAGTGTGAAGCGTTTCATCTCCTCTGATCAAGAACTGCGAAGGGTTCACGTGGCGGACACGTCTGCGTGTGAACAAATGTTGCCATGGTAACAGCAGGACATATGCTTTAAATAGCTCTTGCCTATATTTGACTTCCTGCTCTGTGTGCTATGCTAATGTTAGCATTGTTTCGTCTCTGCAGTGACACTTTTTCATCTCAGCAGACTCTTGGAGCTCTCGTCCACACATCGCGTGAAAACTTGAAGATTCTGCGCATCACATCCCTGCGGCGGCGTTCATTTCACACACGCATGCGTGCGAAACCTTTTGGTCGGGTGTAACAGCGTCAGCACGGACACAAAAACGACACCCCTTCGTGCTTCATTTCTGCTGCTGTATGTTGTGAACGCCTTCATGTTGACATTCACTTTGCTCGCTGCAGATTCAACAAGGAAGTTGATGGGTCTATTTTTCTACGCTCAGAGTTTAAACTAATTATAACCTCCAACACGGAGGTCAGTGTTTTAGCGTTCGTGCATCTGCTTGTGAACATGATAAATTAAACAGTTCCACAAGTATTTCAAAAGTGTATCCTCACCCGACCCCATAAATTGTCCAACTGGTGTCATTTTATAGTCGTCAGCACTGGCTACAGATGATTAGCTTTGGGGCTTTCAAGGTCAAAGGTCAAGGTCACTGAAAGGTTAAAAAAACCCAACAACCTTATTTGGACTCTTGAATGAATTAACATAGAGAGGATTCTATTTTTTCATTGGATTTTTGGTCATCTTTCATAAAAGGTCAAAGTCAAACTCATTTTTTGGACATCATATTTTTTTAGCTAACCTTGAGGTCCCTGATACAGCCAGAACCAGCTGGCCCTGTAAGTCCCGTGTCACACATCAGGCGGTGCCTATAACATGTGCTTTTCTGCACCACATGACCTTGACCAAACAAAAATATCACACTTAGGAATGCCTAAAACAAGTACGACACTCTGGAAGGGGATTGTTCCCCCTTGGCAGAGGTTGTGCTTTTGATCTAGTTAGCTAGTTGAAAAATTATTTTAGCATTTAGAATAAAGCGAGAATTCATAACACAATCAAAAAACTGAAGCACTTAGTGATTTAATCTAAATACTTAAAAAAGGAGTGAAGTAATAACGTCTAATTACTATCTTTGCAACTTGACATTTTTGTTGGTTTTGTTTTAAGGTTAATCAGTAGAGTAGAATTGACTTTTGGTGACTATGAAGGCAAGTCTGTGCTTATGAATTCCTCATTTTTTAAACACCTTATGAACAGCTGAGTCCTCACTGCACGTTAAAGCGTCCCAATTTTCAAATCGTGTTCAAACTTTTCCCTCTATTATGCGTTTCGAAACAGTGAAACACACATTCCAATGAATCAGCAACAATATTCCTTTCTCTGAGTAGGTAAATTCAATTTAATTTCCCATTTCCAATTAAGCATTTTCAGTCTTATCTGAATTCACACTTCTGACTTGCAAAAGATATAATTTGTTTATTCTCCGCATAAGAAAAAAACCCTTCTGCATGTAGCAGGGAGCCACACATCTCTCTGCCTTCGCCTCAAATACGAACCACTAATTAGAGACGGCGGTTAATTAAGGCCAACTAACCGCGTTGGCTTCACAACAAGCAGCTGTGTGTGAGTGTTTGTGAACACAGGACCGACATGTGGTGGTTGCACTGCTGAATACATGCTGCCGGAGGACACGCAGGACATGCAAGTCTCCATATTGCAACTACAAGGTTTGAACTCGTGCCTGTAAATGATAAAGAGATGAGAGAAGGGAGAGGAAGCGAGAGTGTGAAAGAGAACCATGAGCTGAATTAAAAGGTCACCGTCTGCAGCAGAAGGTTGCCGGTGGCGACCCGGTGACGTGACATCATCTCCTGCCTTCCCTCACATCTGCCACAACATCCCTCTGAGTGTGTGTGTGTGTGTGTGTGTGTGTGTGTGTGTGTGTGTGCGAGAGTGAGATCGTATGTAATTTACATCCACATCTGCTGCAAAAAGCTTACGTCATTCTACCCGAGCGCAAATGTCAGAGTGCTGTAAATCACTCAGCTGACCTCGAGTAACGACACATGGCATGATTCACACAACCTGCAGGAGATGTCAGGGATTCTCGCTGAACCATTTATAAGAGGGTGAGATGAAGAGCAACGTGCAGACGGTGAGTCTGACACAAAGTCATTCACAGAAGCGACTGAAGTGTTTGGAGAACAAGCCATCCAGATCTGTACCAAAACGTAACGGGCCAGTCTCCTTTCTTGCATCGAGTTTCATTAAATGCATCGAGCAGCTTTTGTATAAAGGAACAAACCGACTATTCCATGAAGACGGTTGAACCATAAGCGCCCTCTTTGTTTGACCGAATGATGTTTCGCCTACTTTGTGGAACGCACTTGAGCCGGTTAATGAAGTTTTGCTTTCGGCGTGGACAGTCTCTCAGCATTTTCCAGCTCTTTAGATGTCCTCCATCTAAAGACACCTCTGTCTGGTCCAAATCCCAAACACTGTCCGCGCCAAAAGCAAAACTGCGTCATTTATCTGCTTGCATTAATTTATCTTAGTGCTGCTGCATGTGTTTTCTACATCTTGTAAAAATTTTTTCGGCCATTTCAAAATTGTTATGCTTCTGTAATTTTGTTTAATAAAACATAAAAAATATTTTCCAATATGTAAATGTGTCTCAAAGCTTTTATTTTGCACTTCCCAGCCACCGTCTACAATGACTCTTGGTCGTTCATACAAGTGGACAAAAAAACGTTTGACTGTCACATTCGCCAAAGCATTTAATTTCAAAATTCACGTCTTTATGTTTACACACGCAGAACTTAGCGTAAAGCTCTCAACTCTGTTACAGCCCGATGACGTCTGTATTTGTTTATTCTTGGTAACGGTAATGGTTGGATTCTTTTGGTGGCCTTTTAATTTGTCTTTCCCGAGAGAAAAATTGCGGAAGAAAGTCAACAAGTTCAAGCAGAACAAAACTTGATTTCCTAACATTGCCCCTGTGTGAGTTATAGAGTTTCATCTGCAGTGGTGGTTATTTGTACTACGATATCTCACTATGTCATTAAATTGTGTCTTTACTGTTGTTTAAAAGACCATCATCTCAGTATTTGTGTCATATAAAAGAGGTCACTGCAACATCAGAGATGATAATATCAGGGGGGAGAAATGAATAAGAATGTGAATGTGACACCTATGGCTGTCTAGAAGATGAAAGTGGTGCTGGCGCTGTCAGAACCGGGTCTGTGGGTTGTGGAAGAAGAAAGGAAGAGGCAGAGTTAAAGAGAAAAAAAAATCAGAAGAAACCAAACTAAATGGGCGAAAAGCTCAAGAAGTTTAGCCTATTTTGTCACTTCCATCTCTATTTTATGACCTGTTGCTAATTTAACATGTTGAATCAGCTGAAATAAAGACGGACAAAGAGAAACAGTGCCAACTGTTTGGAACACACCAAAAAGACAAGACAAAAAGATATTCACAGACGTTCCCGATGGCCGATCAACGACATGGTGAGTAAAAACCCAACCTTCACCCTATCAACAATATTCTACCACAAATGTCCCATAAAAAAGTACCACTCATGTTCACATCAGGCAGATCATCCCACCCAATCACTCTTCTCCAGGTTGGCCCACATTAGCACTGTCCAGAAATGAAACTAAAGTCCTTCGGCGACACTCTTACAGAACCTCATCCAGAGCTGTGGCTTGTCTTCAAAGGGACCGGGTTCACTTGGCTGTCACCAATCACCATATTTGAACTTTAAAGATGCAGTTTGAGAGGTTCAATGACATGTCGGCACTCGGAACTACACTTTTATCAAGCTAAATATCAAGACAAATCAGCAAAAACTGCAGCCAATCACAGCGCAGGACAACAGGAAGTGGAAAACCACACAAACAAACGTGGCATACGTCTGTAGAACTGACAGTTCATGCTGCCCCCACACACCAATACAAGCATTTAAAGCACTTGTACAGCTGTCTGAAGTAGAATTTATGGACAATGATTTTGTATTTCAACATTTGAGATACTTAGTTTTCGCATTATTACCTTTACTTTGAGGCACATTTACAATGAAAAAGGTCCATAATGTTCCCAGAAGAAGTAGTAACAACGGACATAATCTGACTTGAATTATAAGCAAAAGTTTAGTTTTAGCAGCTATGGACATATATTTCTTGCAACTATTAAAGTTGACTGTCCACAAATCACAAACCTCCAGCTAGAAACAAGACATGTTAGACAATTAGAAACTGACTGAGCTGAACAGGTTCTGAGCACAGCACAGTGCTCCTCTGCCCTCTATCAGCTGTGTGCGAGACCGTTTTCCCATCGGAGCGGAGTAAAGTAATATTTATCCAATCCCACATGTGACTCGTATTGTTGAAACAAACACCGCAGGGAGGTGACGTAAAGGTCAGATCCCCAGGCGGGAGTGAATCACCTATACGCCGCAGAACGCTAAATACCGGTACGAGTTTACACACGAGACAAACTGCTGAGAACTTTTGGGCAAACGGCGGTGCAGATCTGAGATGGTCACCCTCGGCTTGCTCCACGAGCGCCTGTCATCAAGGGCAACTTTGGATTACATGCAAACAGGAGGTTAAACCTCCTCTCTTAATGATACAAAAGGATGTTAATACAAAACATTATTGAGGTTGAAAAGATTAGCGGATTTATCGTTTATAAAAACGACCAAACGGTTGACTGTCCTGTAACCTGAAAGTCGCGTTTTTGGTCCCCAGTTTACTGTTCTGTTGAAATGTCAGAGCTGCTGGAGAATAAAAGCAGGAACCGATAGAGTTACATTAACTATCGCCGAGACAAAGTCACATGACCTCTGGGGCGTGCACATGTGGTCCTGTTTGTGGTACCACTGGATTGTTGGCGGCACATCTTCTGGGTATTGTGGGTTACAAGATGGGGCCTCCGTGGGCCACATCGGACACCACATTGAAGATCTATATTTTGTTGTGGCCTGACAAATAGCACTCACGCACTCCACCGAGGTTTGGAACTCTCCTGAGCTTGAAATTTGCTTCAATTTTCTTCTAAAATAAAGCAGTACAAAGTGAGTTATTACTATTTAGTGACCTTTCCAGTGAGGAGAGACACCTCAGAACTGTACCTGTTCAGGCCTCGGCGTGACATCACCGCCAGTCTGGGGATTTTACTGAATCGGCAAAGACAAATTAAAAACTTAACGCAAATGTGCAGCAGCATAATAATTACAGTTATTTTTAGTCATACAATACCTGTTAGACCACTACAGTCAGTAACATTCAACCTTTATTTTACAGGTTGTCTGATTTTTATAAAGGAATAACTGCTTTACAGAATGACCCCATTGTACAGCCGAAACATGTCAGTTTCCTGGGGAACGAGGAAACCAATCCAATCATTTAAAAAAAAGCTGCTTGGGCCACAAACAAAACTGATTTCAGTGACACAACTTGAATTACCAAAACTGGGACAAATGCTGAAGTGGAGCTAAAATTATTCTCAGGAAAAAACAAATCCAATGATAATAATGAAACTTGCTTGAATGCTTGTATTCCTCTTTGCTTTTACACACACACACACACACACACACACAGATGTTGTTTGTATTTAAAGGGAAAATAAAGCCCTCCTCCTGCCTTTCCCAGAATCCCTTGTTGTTTCTCCCAGCATGGCTTGCTGGGATGTAGGGAGAAGAGGGAGGAGCTTAAATGTCAGAGGTCGCTAGACAAAAATTGTTTTGCCCAAAGTCTTTCACAGATTTCCAGTAATTAACTTTTCCTCTTTAAAACTTGCAATGACAAGAAGCAAATCTGTTTTCTTCTTTAAAGACGATGTCCCTAACTTCAAATTGAATCATGCTCCTTCATTAGGGGACAATTTAAAACAAAATACTGTATTATATCAGATTTTTTAGGGTTCTAAGGGTTAACACACATCCAATAATGGATGCTGGCCTTTCTAAATGTTATCAACATTGTTATGCGTCACATACAACACTTGAAAAATGATGTATTTCTTTAATTAATGATGGGGAAAAAAATCCTCATTCTGGGAGGTCAGAGGTAAAAGTTGTTTCTCTGTCTGAATATCCTCAAATGAGTCTCTAGCTCCATCTAATGCATAAAACTAGCCAAGACAGTTTCACCCACTTGTACTGGTAGATCAGTGTGTGCATGTGATACTTGGTAATAGAGATTGTTTGATGAATGTTGTAATGTTGTAAAATCTTTAACTGTGGTCCACAATATGTCGTTATTGACCAAAACAAGCCAGAACCAACTGAAACTTCTCCAATCCATTGATACCTCTATTCAGTTACCTATTGAATGCACTGCATTGGTGTCCGTACTCGTATCGGTACTGGAATCTAATTTTCGAAACAAACACCAGCCTTTGGTACTGAAAGAATCTCAGGACAAAGAGCGGCGCTCTGCTTTTGGATCGCCGTGCGGCCATTGTACCAACAGCTGCAGGGGTGACTGCACGGATGGGAATGTCAGCGGTATCAGCGGCCCTAAATGGTGCCGCTACTGTGTTGTTTGTCCTCCAAATGACTCAGATTTACTGACACGGGCTCGTCAGCAGTGCTTCTTTAGTACGACACCTGCGTTTCAGATGATAAGTGCACCAACAACCACCAATAAGTGAAGCTGTGACCTGCGCCGAAGGTCAAATATCTATGACGACAGTTGAACACTTCACATCTCTTCACTGAGCGATAGCGTCAGGAGCTTTCGTCTGAGAATGCAGGGGGACATGACTCAACTCCAGATACCAAATTGTCACAGCGTGACACCATTATGAACAGTTTAAGCAATAAATGAACATGTGTTTCACTTGTTCTGCCACACTGCCAGTAGTTGACTTAAAGGAAACGGTGCAAGCTTATCAATCTTTTTGTTTGAAATGCTTGAAATGTTTCCTGACACCCTGGTGGTGATGATGTGACTTGCCAGATGATTACAGATGCTTCCAACACTTCCAATCAGTATCCCGTACATCACTGAGAACAGCCTAGAGCTTCCACAGTGACAGATAAGCGCACATGCCATGCTTCTTGTCCTTGCTGAGGTAATGTGGGCTCCAGCCTTTTGTAACGCTGCAATAAAAAAGCCTGAGTCATATAACATGAGCTAAATGTGCAGATGTCACTGACTGGAAAAGGGGCAAGTTGTTTATTTGTAAGTCATAAACAGGTCTCAGGTCCAAGCCCTAAATCAACACTAACAAGGTGCTTTTAGGACATTATTATGTCCTAAACAAGCGATTGTTTACAGCCAAAGTTACAGTAAACTAGTCATACATTTGCAGCTTTTTATGTTTTTTATAAGAAACAGTCACAAATTTTTAATCTTATCATGATATTTGTTTTCATTACCTGTAATATTGATACATGAATATCTGAATTTAAAAGATAAATGCATGTCACAAGCAGTTGATAGTTTAAAGTTTTTAGGGGTCAAAATTGTATGTTAATTTACCACTAATGAAGGAGTCATATGATTTCAATTATTTGAAACCATTTTTATAAAAATTAGAATTTGTAATTATGCATGCACCAATTAAAGTGAAACACGCTTGTGAGTCCATGTCACAGATTATAGCCTTGTATGAAAAATATTTCTTTTCTCGCTTAAAAGTGTCTCTGCGATCTTTGGCTGGATTAAATACAATTTATCATCTGTAACATGATTTTGAAAACACGCAAACATACAATATATTTGTTTGCAATATTTTTGCGCTGTTATTCCAACCGTTTAAATCCTTTTTTTAAATTACTGACATTATTTTGGAGCTATTTGTGGGTTGGCAGGACTCAAGGAGCTCCAGCAGCTGGGGTGTCCTGACTCTTCCGAGGTTTAACTCAAGATATCTGTTAAGCTGAGTGATCCATCGCAGAACTCAGCCTTCCCTCTATCTTTAGTGAGCCAAGGCCTGCGAACGGAGAGCCTAACTTTATCTGGTTAGCCGTCATTGAAGCTGCTGTTATTTTTAGGAGGTGGCTTGTGCCTGCAGCAGCTGCTAAAGCATTTAATGCCCCCAACCCCCTTGTTTCAAGTCTCTCTCTCACACTCTTTAGCTTTTGGAAAATGACAATACTGGAGCTGATGCACAAACCAAGCACTCGGCTAAAAGACATTGGTCAGTTTCCTCTCTGTCACCTGCATCCTCACGCCAAACCTGGAGGACACAACCACGAGATGATACGTCTTACGCCGGTCACCACGTGTGAAGGGAACATCTGATTTTGCTTGGTTGGTTTAGCGCTCTGTGACCCGGAGGTGTTAAATGTGAGCCAGACTCCACGAACAACAAGCCGGAGAGACGAGGAGCGATAGCTGGACAGTCCGTCGGTGCTGCATGACGGATCCCCCCAATTCCACGAAAGAGTGATTGAAAGAAGGACCAAAGGTAACATCATTTAACCGATCATGTTTTAAGGCCAATATTTTGAACCAAACAGCATGACAGGGATGGAATGTTTTGAGGAGGTAAGGCTATCTTGATAATTTTAGGAAAGGTTCACTTTTTTAAGAGTTGAACTAGGTTAGTTTCCTGTTTCATATGTATTGCCTGTCACTCTCGCTTACGTAAGAAACATTTAACTGTAAGCTGTACGAAGAGCACATGATGCTGTGCAATCCAGTGGGACTGCAGTCGATAACACGAGGAGGATTAAAGGTTGCTAGAATGAGCATTTATCATCTCTTATACTGATTATATGAAGAAAGTAGAATTTCTTAAATAATAATAAAAGCTATTTAGGACCACAAAGTGAGGGAGGCATGACAGCTATTCAGAGACAAGAACATCCCATCGCGGAGCAAAAACCTGAGATACAACAGTTTGCCAAATGACATATGGTGTCTGGTGTCTTTTTTTGGAAAGACTAATTTATAAATACACTCTTCATTGAGTTACAGCACCAGCTGTGGGACAGCCGAGAGTAGTTTGCTCAAAACATACTCTACTAAACGGCCGAGCATGTGATAGACAACCTTAGTGAAACCTCAGTTAAGCCTCTGTAATCACATGAGACAATATGAATATCTAAAATAATGCAATACACCTCCTTTCTGCCCATTTTGAGAGGCAATTTTGGGGCATCCATTGATCAATTGGTAGAACGGGTCATCCCTTGATTGGAGGATTACGCGGTTGGATTCCTGACCCCTGCAGTCAGCATTTCCAAGTGTCGTTGAGCACTGAACCCCAAACTGCTCCAAAAGCTGTGCCATCAGTGACAAACGTAAAGCATTTTGAGAATTCAAGTAGACTTCAATGGTGCTATATAAATGCTAAACAAATAAGTCCATTCACCAGGTCTGTTTACCAATTACCTGCTCAGGTCAGGTGTCAACAGACATGTAAATCAAAGCAAGACTAAAATCACGTTTAGGACTCTTTAAGAATAAAATTGGGACTTACAGGGTCTGGGCAAGGATTCTAATTAAGCTGACTGCCTTTACTAGATGTTTTCTTTATCTTTCAGCTCCTTCACCAAAGATAAGAGGGCCAAATTGAGGCGACTCGCAACAAAAGACATTTCTTCATTCGAACCACGTTAAGTTTGATATCGTCATGGATATTTTCGGCGGTGCTCCCCGTGTTTTGGGCTACCCGCGGCCTGTGGTAGTACAAAGTGGTGCAGATGCCACTCTGAGGTGCCTCATCGACGGGGACCCTCGCCCTGATGTTATCTGGGAGCGTAAGAATGTCCAGATCTTGTCTGAAGGACACTACAAGCTCTCTGAGGATGGAAAGGCTTACCTGCTGACCATTACTGGAGTCACAATGCAGGATGCTGGCCAGTACATTTGTAAGGCCAAAAATAGCATAGGTGAAACCTATGCAGCAGCCTCCCTCAAAGTGGAAGGAGAGGCCCAGCAACAGGAAGGGGTTCAAAGGCAATTAGTGGTCAATTGTGTAAAGCAATCTGAAGGACATCTGAATGGCCACCGTGCAAACCCAAATGGTGACCAAAGGAATGAAAATGGGCAAGAGTTGAATGGAGAGCACCAGTGGAATGACAAGAAAGACAAAAAACACGGAGAAGTTGATTTAATGTCCGATGACAAACCACAATTCCTCATCAAACCCCTCACTCTGCGTGTGGATCGGGGAGAAGATGCCACTTTCTCCTGCAAAATCTGGGGTTCTCCTCTGCCGGAGGTGACATGGGAGAAAGATGGCAAGAAGCTGAACGACATTTTTGAGAGCGCACACTATAAAGTAAGCAATCAAGATGGAGGCTGGTTCCAGCTTAAGATCTATAGGACACGCATGCCAGACAAAGGTGTCTACACCTGCAGAGCTACCAACTGCCATGGTGAGACCTTGGCTGGTGCTGTTCTACTTGTCGAGCCCATACCGGAGCGCGAGGAAAGTAAAATGTCCTCAAATGGCCAGACAAACAGCCATTGGTCGCCGAAGCACCGGGGCAGGAGGCTCGATTTGTCAAAGGCTACAGAGGAACCATACGTCAGCGCATCGAAAGCCAAAAAGTTTGCAGTGGCAGAAGGGAAACATGCCAAGTTTCGCTGTTTTGTGACAGGGAAACCCAAGCCAGAGATTGTTTGGAAGAAGGATGGAGTTCCTCTGGAACCAGGGAGGCGTCATCTGATATTTGAGGACAGAGAGGGATACTATACACTGAAGGTTCTATACTGCAAAGTCCAAGATACAGGCCTGTACGTGTGTGCAGCATCAAACGCTCTAGGAAACACCCTCAGCGCTGTGCACTTGTCTGTCAAAGGTACGAGATGTCTTCCTGCTGTTCTTCCATTTCTAATTGTGACATCTTGAAAATTATGTTTGTTCAAAATGCCAATAAATTGAAAACCAAAAAAAATATATAATCAACAATAACATTTTAGAACAAGTCCCTAATCTTTTATAAATCTAAAATGCATTAACGGCTCAAAAACCCAAACTTACAAGTAAAGACGATAAACAAATCGTAGCAAAAAGCTAACTGTCACTACATCATTTTGTTAAGTTAAAGTTGCTCTAATTACACAACAATTTACCTCCTTCTTCAGGCTCAACCATGTGGTTCAGGTGCCCATTACAGGATGTAGAAGTGAGGGAGAGGGATGTTGCTGTGCTGGAGTGTGAGGTTCCCGACGAGTCAGTGCCTTCTGCCTGGTACCTGGAGGATCAGAGGCTGATACCCGGCAGTAAATATGGGATGGAGCAGAGGGGAACCAAGCGCAGGCTCACCATCCATGATGTTGGGACAGACGACGATGGAGTGTATCTCTGCGAGATGCCGGATGGGGCAAAGAGCATCGCTGAGGTGTCGGTTAAAGGCAAGTTGTATAGTGTTTTAAATTTGTACAGCAAAGTCAGTATAAAAATTAGTTTTAACACATTCTACGTATAAATTAATTGCACTGATAAATTATGCTTCTCCCAGAGAAGCAAAGATTCTAACAAAGATTAAGATTTTCACCACCCGAATTTCCAAAAGGTTAATTATTTCGAGTTAGAACATATCTGGGTCAGGAAGTCATCCAAAATTTCTTAATTTAAAAGCTTAAAGATTAAAAGTAGCTACAGCTTGGGGCTTAAACCTGAGTATAACAT
>KV751405.1:407171-442131 GCA_001698575.1 Mola mola
ATGTTAAAATTATTTTTCTACTTACAGGCACTATTGTTCGTAAACTTCCACGGAAGCTGGAGGTCCTGGAGGGTGAGAACGCTATGTTCTGCGTGGAGGTTGAGAAGGACGACATGGAGAGCCACTGGTTCAAGGATGGTTACAAACTACACGAGACTCACTACACGATCCTAAAATCTTTTGGCAAAACCCACATTCTGGTCTTTGTTAATGTGACCCATCAAGACTCAGGGGTGGTGACGTTTGTCACCGGAAGATCCAAGACCTCATCACGTCTCAAGGTCAAATGTATGTTGAAAGTCTCCAGCATTGGCTTGGTTTCTGTAACAACCAGACCCACAACCTATGATCATTTACTCCTTTTACTTCCTTTCTTTTCTTTTTCTAGCCACAAGACACTGCCCTCCTATCTGCCCCGTCGAGGTCAAAATGGACACTGACCGTTCCAATAGCGTCCTGCTCACCTGGGTTCCTTCCCCAAACAACCAGACCTCCACCCGGTCCATCTTTGTCGTGGAGAGACAGGAGGTGGGCTCCCAAGAGTGGCAGAAGTGTATCACCTCAGAGAACGCAACTTTAGCCGAGGTCACCGGCGACAGCGTGCAGTGCGAAGGCGACTACAGGTTCCGTGTCTGTTGTATCAACAAGTACGGACGAAGCGGCCATGTGGAGTTTCCCAAAATTGTCCATCTAGGTGAGGAACTTCATGGAGAATTATGAGTAAAAATAGACACCAATGCTTAAAAAGTACACAGATTTTTTTGTGTTTACTTTTACTTCGACATTTCCCACTTAGCGCCTGGGCCAAAGATTCACAGTTGCCTCAAAGGCTGTGAAGTTGTGGAAGGAGAAGATGCGCACTTCTCCATTGAACTGTCTACTGCAATGGTTGGAACCTGGTTCCTGAATAGTGCACAACTGCAGCACGGCAGGCGATTTTCAATACAACAGTCCCAGACAAAGCACTCGCTGGTTATCCATGAAACTCGCATTACTGAGGATATGGCAGAGGTCACATTCATAGCCAACGGAGTCCGGGATTCGGCTGTGCTCAAGGTTAAACGTAGGTGTAAAAGTCCGCTTATTTTGTTCAGTTTGGCATGTAATCGAACTATTTCATTAGAGTTTATTGTTTTGTGTGTTTATTTCGTTGCAGCTGCGGTGGTAAAATTCAGTCCGTTGTCGGAAACAGACAGCGAAAAGAGAGCAGACACTGGCGACATCATCGTACTCTACTGCGAGGTCTCCCATGCCTCTGCTCAAGTATCCTGGTTCAAAGATGGCAAGGAGCTCCAGGTGACTGACGGTCTTAACATCCAATCGGACGGGAACATGAGGAGGATTGTGATTCAGTCAGCTGACGCAGCTCACTCTGGAATTTATACATGTGAGACATCAGGAGATGTCATTAAATTCAATGTGGACGTTGCAGGTAAAGAGCTTTTGAAAAGATGATAAATTTCAGGCCTTTCACTTTGTCATTTCATACACGCAAACCAAAATATTTGGTTGTTCAAAGCAGTTATAACAACTAATCACTTGGTTTTATGGTTAAATATTTCTAATTTTAAGAAGGCTGTCATGTTCATCCTCTTGTACCGTGCTTTTTTAGGCCCTCCCGTGGATTTCTGTCCTGTCCCAGAGGAGGAACTCCATAAGAGCTGCATGGAGCTGGACCCCGTCATACTGCTGTGCCATGTCTCCAGAGATGATGCCGAAGTGGTGTGGTAAGACAATGGAGAGTGAAATCCTGTCAGAAAGATAAATATGAAAAATTATCCAAAGTTATCTGAGGTAATTGTGTTTCACATTACTTTCTGTAAGATAACCTTCATTGGGCAGTTGTATTATGCAGCCGGTACCTTTTTACTGATCATACACTGATCGCATGTACATGTCAAAGGTCACACAGAATCCACTATCTTTGACAATCTTGTCTGTGTCTGGTCTGATGTTTTTCAGGTATAAGGATGGCTGCGAGATCCAGCCTGGTGACAACATCACGCTGCAGGCAGAGGGAACCATGAGGAGGCTCATTATACGCTCTGCAGAAACCTCAGACGCAGGCAGCTATACCTGCCAAGCAGGAAACAACAGCATTGATTTCACCATCAATGTCAGAGGTATAGGGACTATTCTAACCCCTGAAAAACATTTCTCTTCAATTATAAAAATTAAAGAGATGAGATTGAATGTGGCATTTTTACTCTGATTCCTCTACAAAAAAACCAACAAAAAAACACAGAGCCTCCAGTGATGATCGTGGAACCTAAGGATGACGTCGTATTGGAGAGCTATATCACAGAGGAGATCCACCTGCAGTGCGAGTTATCCCGTTCCCATGGGAGGGTGCGGTGGTTCAAGGATGGCCAGCAGGTGGAGGAATGCAACAATGTCAAGCTGATACGTGATGGTCCTTACAGGAGACTGACCATCCTCAGCGGCTCGGTGGAGGATGGCGGAGAATATGTCTGCGAAACAGACGGAGACTCTGTCTTTTTCCAGGTCACCATTAAGGGTAAGACTAAAATGTAGCAATCACTGAATATACTATACCTCTAAAACAAATGTCTTAAATATTTATGTATTATTTAACTATCCTCCCTCATCATCAGAACCCCCGGTAAGAATAATTTCTCCCACTGAATCGGATGTGGAACTAACCCATTTGGCCTCCGAGAGGCTGGAGCTCAGTTGTGAGCTCTCCCAAGCAGATGCTCCTGTCCGATGGTACAGAGACCACCAGGAGGTTGAAGAGGGTCCCAATTTGATCCTGGAGGTAGATGGGGCCAAAAGGCAACTGGTTATACCTTTAACTACTGTGCATGACGCGGGGGAGTATATGTGTGACACTGAAGATGATTCAGTGAAATTCCTGGTGACTGTTACAGGTAAAAATGATGACAAGATGATTGCCATTTTGATATCATGGCCCTTTTTCTCTTTCCTTTTTAATGATTTTCTTCCATGTTTTCATTTAGAGCCAACAGTGAAACTTACTCGCCCACAAAACATGCCTGAAAAACTGAAGAGTTTTGCAGGGGAACCGATTGTGCTAGAGATTGAGGTGTCTCGGCCAAGTTCTGAAGTGAAGTGGAGGCTAAATGGCAGAGAAATTGAAGAGAGCAGTAACGTCACCATCACAGAGGATGGGCTTATCCATCGACTGACCATCTACTCTCCAACCCCTGAAGATTCTGGAAAATACACCTGTGATGCTGGTGATGATAAAATTGATTTCCAAGTCAAAGTTTCAGGTAAGAGGCAATGCCAGGTCAGCGCTGAAGATGATTTCTGTCCCTGAATGAAAACCACCATGATTCCAATATGTAATTCTGCATCATCAGAGCCTCCGGTCAAGATCCTAAGGAAGTCAGAGATCAAGGCAAATCTTAAATACCTCATTTCTGATGACATCGTGCTGGAGTGTGAGCTCTCAAGAGCCAATGCCGTTGCCAAATGGTACAAGGATAACTGCCGTGTTGAAGGAGATAAGTACTGTGAAGAGGAAGAGGGTGCTTTTCGCTCGCTGGTCATCCTCAATGCTGAACTCGGAGACTCAGGAGAGTACTTTCTAGATGTTGGAGATGACAATATCAGCTTCAAGGTCACAGTAGAAGGTATACTTCATTAAGTGACTATTACAATTTAGTTAAATTATGTTTTGAAGATATGTTCCTTTAATACAACATCACTCTTTCAATTGGCATTAGAGCCTCCAGTGACAATTGTGGGAAACTCAAATGATCCTGAACATCAGGAGATGGTGGAAGGAGATGACCTGATCCTAGCCTGTGAAGTGTCTCGTGTCGATGCCCCTGTGCAGTGGTACTTTAACGACAAGCTGCTTACCAACGACTCCCGTACTTATATTGAGAGCTATGGTGCTCTGAGGAAAATTATCATCTCAAATATCCAGTCCTCAGATTCTGGGCAATATGTTTGTGACGCTGTGGATGACAAGATGGTCTGTGTTGTCCGAATTCAAGGTAAAAATTCTGTGCTCTCTCATATAATGAACATACAATGAAAAATGTGACCACAATGTTACCTAAAGAGTGGTTCCCTTTTTTGTCATGAAAAGAATCCCCAGTTACATTCATGAACAAAGAGGATGACGTTATCGTGACGGGTTACGAAGCAGAGAGCGTAGCCTTGACTAGCTACGTGTCCAAGGAGAGCTCTCTAGTGCGTTGGCTGAAAGACTGGACACCTGTGGAAGGTGAACGTTTCCAAGAACTGACGGAGGGCCATAAGCGTACCCTTATCATTGACCCTTTGAAGCGCTCCGATGCTGGCGAGTACACCTGCGATGTCAACACAGACCAGATGTACTTCAGCTTGCTGGTGAAAGGTTGAAATTTTCACTCTTTGTCATCCCATAACAATTCAGTTTGGACTGAAAACCCATGCTAACATTGTTTAATTTTGTGTCACAGAAATGAGAATCAAGTTTGTGAGGCCACTCCAACACACTTTGGCCCACGCTAATGGTATGGTGACCCTTTGCTGTGAGGTGTGCAAGCCAAAAGCAGATGTTCAGTGGCTGAGGAATGGTGTCGATGTGGTGCCAAGCAGGAGGTTTTCAATTCGCGCGGATGGAACTGAACGAAGCTTGACCATCCACCGTTTAACCAGAGAGGATGCTGGGGAGTATGCCTGCGAGTCAAAAGATGACCGGACTGTGGCAAAACTACGAGTAGAGAGTAAATGAGCCAGGACTCAGAATTTCAATTTCTCCTTTCATGAGATAGCAGATTAATGATTGTTCATGTTTCTTCAGTGCCTCGAGTGGTGGAGTTCCTCACAGAGATCCACAGCACCACTGTGCTTGAAGGAGAGGATGCCACATTCAAGTGTGTGGTTTCCCCTGACGATGTCCAGTTGGTCTGGCTTATGGACAATGAACCTATCACCCTGGGTGATCGTTTCCAGGCGACCCAGAATGGCCTGTGTCACACCTTGTTGATCAAGAAGTGCCAGATGCTGGACTGTTCAAAGATTACAGCAGAAGCAGAGGGGCAAAGCAGCAAAGCCAGCCTCAAAGTGCAGGGTAGGACATGTCACCTCGAAAAATGAGATAACACAGGATCCCCAGAATTTCCTTCACTTCCTTTATATCTCTTTTGTCTTTGCTTCAGAGGCGCAGGTGATGTTTATGAAGAAAATGGAGGCCGTAATGGCAGAAGAGTTTGGTGATGCCACACTGGAGACAGAAATCAGCATTGAGACGGGAGAAGTCCAGTGGATGAGGCAAGGTGTGGTCATCCAACCCGGTCCCAGACACATGCTCACCCAAAACGGCTGTAAACGCAGTCTGACCATCAAAACCCTGACTCTGTCAGACAGAGGGACCTATCGCTGCGAGACTCTACATGACCGGACGCAGGTCAAGCTCAATGTAGAACGTAAGTGGTCCGAGGTAGAGTGGTTTCGTTGCCAGAGGCTGATCTCTCTGTGACTATTTAATCTTTGTGCTACATTTTTTATTGGACAAACACCAGTGACCCCAAAAGAATGGATATCTTGACCTTAGCTCTAGCTAACTTAACCAATATTTTGCAAGTCGGACAGAAAATTTCCACCCTTAAGAAATGTATATAAATACATATTGAAACCTCTTCGGAAGCTACAGTCAAACGTTTTCAATGCTATATTTTCAGTCCAGTGGGCTATGTAATTCTTACTCATAAATGGCCAGGTTCTGAGGCTAAACCTCTGGTCAAACCAGAACTCGCATAGACATTTGAGATGAAACTAACTTTTTCTTTATATTAATTTATTTGATTGGTAACACTTTATGATAAGGGTACATTAATTAACGTTAGTTACTGCAGCAATAAGCATTTACTAACAGTTAATTAATGTGTTATGTAATCACTAACCCTCCTCATGTTAATTATGGTACTTAATCAATAGTTTCTAACCTTACAATTAACATTAGATGTCATAGTAATGCTTATTTACTAAGAGTTAAATAATACAATGAGAAGCATTTGTACACATGCTGTCTCCACCTATTTCTAACCCAAATATAGCATTTATTAACCTGATTAACCACTTGTTAATGCTCTCTATCACCCATATTGTAGTGTTGAAAAAAAATACCCCTTAAATGACACTTTAAAATGCATAAGAGCATTGATTAAGGCTCTTTGTGACCCTTAAAAAACATGTATGTATGGTAGTATGGTTTCAAACAATTGAATTATGTATGAATTAGTATCTTAGTTAACATGAAGACTGTTAGTACATGATTAGTGGGCACACTAATTAAATGTTAGTAAATGCTTATGACTGCATTAACTAAGACTAATTAATGGACCCTTACTTTAATTGTTACTGTTTAATTTCATTGATTTTATCATTTACTCTGTAGAATGTTGAAAATAGCAAGGAGAGAGCATCCTAAGTCTTCTTTCTTTTGTCCAATCAATAGTTAAAAAAAAAACATTTTATAACATAAAAAGGATGAAAGCAGCGCATTTTTTTTTCCCATGTAAGACGTCAACGGCTAACTAATTAATTTTTTGATCCATTAATTATTCTTAAGAGAGGTGACAGAGGTGGAGGCATTTTTCAGGAGTCAGTGTATTATGCCACATTGTGTCTGACATCCCATGTGACACAAACGCCTTCTGGGAAACTAAAGAACAGTGCATGTTTTAGATGTGTTTCACAGTATGCCACAGTGCAAGAGGAGGCTATGAATAGCAGGACTAGACCTGCATGTGTGAAAAGGTTTGTGAAAGGCTGCCACGCCGTGACACAATGGCGCACTGAAACACAATGTGACAATGGACCGTGGAGCTCTTGTAGCCGTTGTTTTTGTAACGTGATAAAGTGGGTCTATATTTGAACCACCTTTTGTTGTCCTTGAAACACAGTATTCCGTTAACACTCAGTGAAAGTGTCAGCTATGCCTTTGTGTGATTTAAAATGCAATAATGTGACTGAGAGTGCAATTTTGGAGTTATTCCCCCCCTCTGAGTTTTGCATTTATCCTTTAATTTTTTTTCTGAGCAGCTATTCAAATGGTATTTCAATTTGTGATCCTAAAACTCCTCTAAATCCTCGCTTCTTCCCCATCTCTTCCTGTCCAGCCCGTAAAATCTCCATTCGTAAAGGCTTAACTGACCAAGAAACCTTTGAACGAGAGACGGCCTCCTTTGAGGTGGAGCTCTCCCACACGGACGTAGAGGGGATCTGGCAGAAAGACGGCATCAGGTTGAAACCAAACAACCAGTGGCGGGTGAGCACCAATGGCCGAGTCCACGGCCTTACGCTGTCCAACCTCACGCTTGAGGACACAGGCACTATTGTCTTCTCAGGTGAAGGGGTGCGCACCACTGCCAGACTCACTGTCAAAGGTAAACACTGGCCTTTTGAGCTCCGTCGGTGCAGTGGGACACACAATTTCAACTTTTTGGGTTGTCATAAAATAGCAAAATTGATTGGATTTGCTGAAACTTGGCAGAGACCCCGGTGTCTATCCTGAAAACTCTAACCGATGTCCGTGTGGAAGAGGACTTTCCAGCCACTCTGGAGTGTGAATTCTCCAGACAAATCATCGAAGTCAAGTGGCGTAAGGTAACGACAACCTGGTGCTCTCACTTTGGCTTATTGTATAAATCTGCAAGGTTTAATGGCAAATGTTCTGAAACTCATGAAAATTACCTCTCTACCTTTTCTCCTGTGGGGTCAGAATGGGAAGGAGCTGAAGCCAGGAAAGAACTGTCGGATCTACTCCACGGGCCGTAAACGGTTCTGTCAGATCATGCAGTGCTCCCGGGCTGACTCTGGCACCTACACATGTGACACGGGGGAAATTAACACTTCCTGTTCACTGGAGGTTTATGGTTTGTCTGAACAGCAGCTGCTGCAACACAAATTACAACAAACACCGAAAAAATTTCACAAGGGCACATAAAAATTAACATTTTTACTGTTAAGGTTTTAAGATCCCTTAACATTGACATGTGTGTGCAGGCACTGACCAAGTGCATTAAGCATATCAGATGCTGTGTCTCCACCTACAGGCTGCTATAAAAAATGACACACTATTTTCTCTTCACTAAACTCATAGAGCACAAGTTGGAGATAGTGCATGATCTGGAGGACCTTTACATTCAGGAGGACCAGAATGCTGTCTTCATGTGCGAGGTGTCTCTGGAGGAGGTCACTGGAGAGTGGTACAGAGACGGCCACAAGATCCGGCCCAGTAGCACCATCAAGATCCGCACTGAAGGTCGAAGAAAGAGGGAGCATGTTTGGACCACCGTGAGCTCCCAGAAGAGCTTCATTGCTAATAGATTTTTATGAATCTGCTACTCTCTTTTTTAGGGACCAAACATTTTTTACTGATATGTGATGTCAAAGTCGAAGATGCTGGGGAAATTCGCTTTGCTGCCAGGGATGTTGAATCCATAGCATACCTTGAGGTAGAAGGTAAGGGCGTTCTTCCCTCTAGGATACCTTGCTTCTTCTTTTAAGTGAGTGATCCCAGGCAAATTTAAAAGCCTTCTCTTCTTGCTTTAGAGCTCCCCGTTTCAATGGTCAAACCCCTGCGAGACCGAACAGCCCTGGAGAAACATCGCGTCATCCTTGAATGCACGGTATCTTCCCCTCGCTGCAGCGCCACCTGGTACAAGGGCAAGGAGGAGCTGGTCCCATCCGATCGGGTAGAGATGCTGGCCGATGGCTGCTCCCTCAAACTAGTAATCCAGCAGGTGGCTGTGGAGGATGAGGGCACCTACACTGTCATGGTTGGGGAGCTCACTTCCAAAGCCAAACTGATGGTGGAAGGTAAGTTGAGAGAAAGGAAACCTCAAAGCAACGACCTTCAGGTTGAAGCATGCGGTTGGTTCTAATGTTATCATGCATGCTTCTTTGTATCTGTACTGCTGCAGCTCAAGCCCTTGTCGTGGTCAAAGAGCTGGAAGATGTGGAGTTAACTGAGCCTGAGCCTGCATTTTTCCAGTGCCAAGTGTCTGTCGCCATAAACAAGTCTCCGGTCTGGACTCTGAACGGAGAGAACCTTCAGCCGGGCCCCAACGTCCGCCTGGAAAACCATGGGACCCTTCACAAGCTAACTCTGAAGAACACCAGCACAGACATGAGTGGGACAGTGAAGTTTACCATGGGCAAGGCCAAAAGCAGCGCCACGCTCACTGTCAAGTAGAGGAAGTACAAGAGAAGCAAGTGACTCAGGGACAGAGAAACGAACTTCGACGGCAAAACTGGGAACTGACCATCTTATCTACAACTTTCAGATCTGTTAGCTTTTCTCAAGTGTCTGGCATTTTACTGCTCTGAGTTTCAAATTGATAGTATTCAAGTAAGATTGACAGCACGACAAACTGGAGACATTCTACTTCAGTCCAGTTATTCCTTGTTCTTTTTAAATTATAGTGTAGATATTTATTTACACATTCTTGTATTTTCATTTTAAGTCCATCTCAAAATAAAACAGAGTAGCTGTGTTTAATGGCATCGAAGGCATTAAGTGTTTTATGAATATGCACTGCCACACATTTTTTAATGAATAAATGATACTTTTGTTGAAATGGATGGTGAATGAATCAATCAGCTGAAATTAGATCATTATTTAGAATTTCAAAAATTGTATGCATGGAAATGTAAAGAAGTGCTGCTTTTTGCAGACTATAGGTAATTATTAAAGGATTTCCCCCCCAAATTTTAACTAATTTATTTTTAAAAATCAATTCAATAGTCACAATATAATATTATAATGCAACTGTTGGTTTAAGTGCAAATACAGAAGAACATTCATTTGTTAAGCTAAAACTCAAATGAAACCAAATGTTGGAAGTGAGAAATTATTCATGTTGCATGGTCTCAAACCTGTGTTGGTTGTGGTAAAAAAAAAAAACCCCCAAAACTTATCTTTCACTACCAACCAAATGAGGAATAAACTTAGCAAGCTAGCTAGTTAGCACCCATCTTGGACGATGAAAGATGCTGCGATACAAGCTAACAGCAAGAAATTGTACACATTTCAGGTCCCCTCTCCGGATCATTTTTCACAACATATCATTGACGACTCATCTTGACGTTTCAAAACAACACAACGCCAAAATACAGACACAGCTTAGAATTATGCTCTTATTTTGCTAATATTATTAATCTTCTAGGTTAATATGTAATATGTTTGCTACAGAATGTGGGAAATACCAAAATCCCACGAGAGTTTTGCTAAGGAAATGTGGATTTTCTCCCGTCTTAAAAAAGCCTGTCAGCATGTTCAGAGGATTCATGGCTTGTCAACAGTGAGTCAAAAGTTTACTTTTGTGCTGAAGGGATGAAAGAATCTGCCTTAATTTAACAGTTACAAAGACAGTAAGACTTTGAAAGGGGATTTTTAGATGCAGAATGTGCATTATGTGCGTCACAATGTGTGCTAAATTAGCATTCATAGCGTTAGAAGAAAATGATTTCATCAGGTTTCTGGAAAGAAGAAACGCTCAACCACACAGCACTTGGACCAACTTTCATTTAGAATTTATGGTGGGAAAAGAAAATGGCACTAATACATACAGACCATATATAATTTGGACGATGATAAATCAACAGGTCAAAAAAAAAAAGGTTACACCTATTCAATCATGAGTACAGTAACATGAATATTCCATATATTAATGAGAATTTGTTTGCTTTATTACTGTGCAAAACAAAATATACATATCTACTGAATGTGTAAGAAGTACAGTATCAGTGAATGGGACCCCGTAGTGACACAACACTTTTTCCATATGTATTCAGATGACTCAACATTCCTATAAATACTCCTGTTTTGCCAATATTTAAAAGACAACACTGAAGCTCAATTGAGATCATGGCTTAAAGACCAAAATAATTACCCTGTTATGTGCCTACAACAGTAAGATACTATCATTTAAGTCACTTGCTGGTGTTTCTCATCCATATATTAGGCCTACCTACGAGGTAACAACCAGGTGTTGCGTTAAAAAAACATGACAAGCCACAAATGATGTATCAGAGGTCCAATCCTGGGCAAAACAAACGAAAATCAGTAATTATTAAAGAGAAGAAACAGACTAATTTGATTGACAATAATTTGTTAAACATAGAAAAACAATGAAATAGCTCTTTAAATGGTGGGTTTAATCGTCATCCCCTGCCCCATCGAGTCCCATCACGAGCCTGCTAGGGAGGCTCTTAGTTGAAATCTGCCAGGTCATTCATTCATTCGTGTCAACACATTGTCAACGCATGTGAGGGGAGAAAACGTCCCACGCTGCTCCTTAAAAATCAGACAAAGGTTGTGGTCGCCCGGGTTAAAAAAAAAAAAAAAAAACCATGGAGTAACGCAGTTCCATGTGGTCCAAGAACATTCGTTGACCAACCTACGGGACCTGACATTTACTGTTTCGTGTTTTACATCCAACAAACTGCGTCATAGCTGCACTGGGATTATCTGAAGGCTACGTCACAACCGAACCCTCCAGTCAAATCAGAGAAGCTGAATCGGTACAGGCTGGAATTCTCGTTCCAATTTGGACTCGATTAAACAAAGTTGTGTTCGACCAGAACCTCATGGCAAGTCTTAATAATGTTTCCAGGCCTGCGTGTACCGCTTGGCTAAACCAGAAGACCAACTTTGAGGCCTCTTTTGCACCAACAATGTGAGTTTAAGTGGATTTTAAACAGGATCTGAACCAATCATGCTTTGTTTTTTTGCCTTGCTTTAGCTTTAAGGCTGCCCATCGGTCTTCACGCCACCGCTGGCCGTCCTCATCTGATGAACACAGCAGCTGCTGTTTTGGCATCATGTGCAGATGGTTTGATACTTATATTAGTGTCAGGATTCTTGGAAATTATATAAAAAAAAAAAAAAAAAAAAAAAAATACTGGGTCAAGATCATCTGTTCCAGTGTTGATAGTTTACTAGCTCGTTTAATGGTGGTAAACACATTACCACCGTTTTGGATTCGAGCAGTGTGGAGGAGCAAAACATTCATCTGAGGTTGGGGAGAACACTGGAAAAAAATTGAGATAGGACTATAATCTCAGAATCTGAGAATTGTTTTTATAATTTGATTAAAATTCTGACTTTAAACTTTTTAGGTTTGAAGCCAGACATACTGGTTTTTAACTTTTGTTCTAGGATTAAACTAAAAGTTCAATTTTGACGTTAGAGCACGATTTCTGTGAACCAAATCCAAATTTATTGAAGTTTTAAGCCAGAATTCTGAGATTCAAATCAGAATTTCAAATTTAAAGTCAAATTCTGAGTAAATTCTAGATATAAAATCAACTTTTTACACTCCCCTGACAAAAATTTTTCTGGACAAATGGCACTAATCCTCGTGCGTAGAGGGTCTCACATCAATACTGGAGGTAAATCCCCAAATTATTAAGCCTTTTTATCCTTTTAAGTTAGTTTAGCAAACAAGCTGCTAAAACACAGGGGCCTGGAAACAAGGGAGGGCGACACTTTGGACTGCTGTCCAATCATATTGTGATTAGTGAATTTAACCACTCCTGATTATATTCAACATTATAACCTCACTTCAGGTTTTAAAGAAGAAAATCTTCCTTGATCAGACCCATAACACTGTGATGATTCTTTAGAAATTACCTGATCACAGCACTCTAAAATCTAACATAAAATGGCACCAGAGGGTCACGTGACTGCAGGCACATAGTGTGGTGAATGACAAAATTAGGGTGCTATGCCAAAGACATATACAGTACATTTACACCGGCTGCTCTCCCAAGGAAGAGACTGATCAGTTGCTTCCAAAAAGAAATTCCTTTCCACTTGATTCCTGATTTCAAATTCCTGCATCAATTGCAGGATCAGACCGGTCGTCTGAGTGCAGTACCAGTTCTGTGTCCGGAGGAGTCGTGGTTACAGACATCTGCTTAGATAACGCTACGGCACGTTCTTCCGCTTACACCAGCCGCTTCGGGGCAGGCTGACAGGGACAGCTACAAATTTCAGGCAGTTTTCTGTTTGACCAGAAGGTGGTGGTGCTGGCGCCTATAAAGTCAGTGTTGGCTCCAGAGCGTGATCTTGGGAAGGTGAAGGCTCGGGCAGGCTCTGGCGGGCAGTGATGGCTGGGAGCTGGTGCCAGAGCCTCGCTGGTGTGTCATGTATGCCATTTTTGTTCAGAGCAGAGAGGAGCGAGGACGAGCGCTGTTAGCTTGCATTCTCCTGATGCTTCAGGACCGTGTAGACGTTGTCCACTTTGCTCAGCCTCTCGAAGAAGGGGATGAGGTCCAGCAGCTCTGTGTCGGCCATGTCGTCGAACCACGAGGCCACAGGCACCTGGACCACAATGCAGACAGTCAGCAAGCATTTTAGGGAACTTTTATATAAACGTTGTGGATTTTGATTCACAATTTCATTTCTGCAAGGCTCATATGGAAATGTTACCTCGAAATTACAAACAACAAAACAGTGAAAGACAAAGTTGATAGCAGGTGAAGTGTATACTTAAAAACAGGTTGCCTGAATCCAGTTTTTAAGTATTCACTTCAACGGAGTATGAGCACAAATATCCATTGAAATTCCGGTAACGCCATAAAAAGATGACACATTTTTGTGTGCTACATCATTACAAAAATATCTCAACCATGATGAGGAAACTCACCGCGTTGTCGGGATGGAAAACATAGGAGGCAGGGGAGTTGTCCACGATGATGACCTTGTTGAGGTCACGACCCAGCCGACTCAGGTCCTTGACGTAGTTGCCCCGGTGGAAGACGCAGGACTCTCGGAACAGGCGGCAGCGGAAAGCGCCCCACTTGTCCAGGAGGTCAGAGACGGGGTCTGCATACTGCAGCCACAGAGCACACCAAATTGACGGATTTCAGAAATTTCATGAGTCTTGTGCTCTTATCTTCCATACGCACGATCCCATCTCTCAAGTTAGCCAGCACAACTGCTCCGACCACATTTAGCTTGTTAGCGCCTCTTGCTCAAAGCTTTGCTTTGGTAACTCTGCCAAGGAGGTTGTGTTTTACCTTCTATAGGTCTGATTTTGAGCAACTTTACACAAAAACTAATGGATGGATGTGCATGAAAGGTTTATACCACTGGAAATTCTTGACCCAACTTGGATCCCATTAAATTTTGGAGGTGATCTGGAACTGAATCCAGGATACTTTTAAAGAATTATTACAGGTACAACGCTGTGAAATTGCTCTTGAAAGTGCTCTGGTGAGCAAATTACATGAGTGAGTTTGTGCGGAGTATGAAATTCTAATATATTACAATCAAATCCAGAATGTCAGCATTAAGGAAACTGTGAAACCAATTACAGAAACACAAATCCTTGACATATGTGTTTGGAGTCAAGTTATTCTAACTTTGGCCTGGATGCAGTTTTTGCAGATTGTTTCATCAGCCTGTTTTATGTGGATTTTTGATGTGTGTAGAAAAAACATGAATAGAAACATAAAATTCTGACAAAGAAAAAATCTTGAAATATCCCATAAAAGTTTACACTTAAAGCAGGTGAAAAAGTTGGTGTATCAATAAAAGGTAATGGAAATAAATGCAATGAAAACAGATTCAGTGAATAAATTTTACCTCTGGGAAAATTTTCTTTTGTGGTAAAAGTGACACCCGATCTCGAACTAACTCCTAATATTCCCATAACGTTAGTGGGTGGATACACACAAATCTAAATTTATGGTACATTTTAATCGAAACAGAGCTATTGTTGAAGTTGGCGATGGTTTGTAATCTTGGATAGCTCTTGTTCAGAATAACACGACATCAGTAGATTCAGGTTTTGCTTGGCTGTATCTGACCCGCTTGACCACTTGGTACACAAATTAAGCTGTTAACACAGCTGAAGAGCGCCTCACCTTGGCTAAACTGGCAGTGAACAGGACACACTCAAACAGCTCGCCCATTCGCTTCAGGAACTCGTCGACATGGGGCCGCTTTAGGACATACACCTGGGATACACAGGGATTAAACCAGGTTCCATACTTCTAAATATTTCACTGGAAAGTCTGAACATTTACTGAACCACCTGGATGTTAAAAACATTACAGGCCTTCAAGACATGCACAAGAAACTCTTTTAAATTCCAAACATTTAACCCCAAAAGTACAATCTGAGACTTGTTATCCTCCTCCTCCGTTTTATTCCTTCTTCCAGCGGTGTCTGTGGCTGAGGGCAGCGTTCCTGAATCAAGTCTCCCGGAATAGGCTGTGCTTGTCTGAACAAACCTATCCTGGATTACTTGAACCAGGCCCAGACCCACAATGTCTCATCTGCCTCCAAAGCGGCCGACTTCGAGTTTCTTAAAAAAAGTGACCTTGGCACCGTCTACGCTTGGTAATTTAAAGCCACAGGCGCTGTGGTCAGGAGGCCACATGGTCAGCGAGGCAGCCTCGGGATGGAGACGCCTGCTGAGGAGCGATGCTGCCATTACCTGGTGTACTGTTCCATCGATTTCCACGGGAATGATGAAGTCTGCGTTGTTCACAGGCTGGAGGACAAAACAAATTTTCGACATAAATATTTTGATGGTTTGGGACAGATGTAGGTAGAGACAGTATGTACACGGAAGAGCTGCTCTGTTTATTTGGGTTTCAGAAAAAGCTAGTTTGGCGTTTGGCCGTAATGACAGAAATGTCACTGCCAGGGGCCAAAAACAACCGTCTCTGGCTCTTAGAATGGTTTTTATCATTAAACATAGCTATATCACGATGTAACATAATCACATGGGCTACACAGCTTTGCAAGTTAAAGCCCTTTTGTTATTAAACTGTGTCTCCGAGGAAATAAAAAAAAAACAACACACATTTGCACATAGTTGCTTGTCATTAACGCAACAAACTCTCCTACCTTAAAAGAGCTGTGAACCAAAGTCTCATCCAGATCTATAACCACGCAGATCTTTCCAGAGTCTTTCGACTTCACTGGAGGCAGGAGTGGCTTCACCTGGATCTAAAAATACCACACAATTCATACTTGGAAGATGAAAGTAAAAGTGAAATCCAGCTGGAATCCACCTAACACTGATTTGATCTTTCCAGCGCTGTCAAAACAAGCGAGGCCAGAAGGTAAACACACCTTGGAGACGGTTCCGTTCTCCTCGACCAGCAGAGGGGCGTTGTTGTTGACCGGCTGGGGCTCGGGCTGGTCGCGACACAGGCAGCAGAAAAGGCTGGAGAAGAGGCCTCTGCTCCTGGGCTTCTTGGTGGACAGAGAGGGTGAGGAACCTGCAGAGGGAGGGAGGAAGGAAGGAAGGAAGGAAGGAGGTGGTCACCAAGCTGAATTAAAAAAATACAGCTCAACCAAAGAAATTAGTCTGACATGGGAACAGTCATCATATTTAGGGAGCTAGACCATCAGAATAGCCGTTTTCTGACGGTGAACTTGCTGGGAAAGGGATTGTTTCATTACGGTAGAGCTGAAAATAAACTTATGTTAATAACTGCAGGAATCATATAAGTTATTTCTATAATTGACAGCTCTCAAATGAGACCGCTTCCTCCTTTTCTAAAACTTTAGTAACAACTGTTTTTTTTGATTTTGTTGTTTTAAAGCAGATCGACTTTCCAACCATCTGTGTCAAACTTGGCTAAATGAATTAAAATTAACACTAAATGCCAAATTAGGCAGCACGAACAAGACTTTTAAATAAAGAAAAACCCTTATTTACCCTTATAACCCTTACTAGTATTTGTTTTATCATTTGGATACAGAGGTAGGAGGGAAACAGGTGTTCTAAATGTGTTTTAAACCAATCACAATCAGCCTGGGTGGTATAAAGCCCAGGATTCAGCAAAGGTGCCTGGGGCTCAATATTCTGCATGTGAAATTGCTACAAAAAAAATTGGCTTACTGCACAAATTTGGAAATAATTCAATTTTTTGGTGTGAAGGTCGACATCCTCAGCTCAGTTATTCTGGTTCACATGGTGAAATGGAAGTTTCAGGAGAAAAGATGGCAGCCTTATACCAAGAACCGTCCTCCTTTGAGCACATTACCACCTCACCGATCCTTCCATTTGTCTGGGTAAACAGTTCATTGTGCAGTTTTCCCCTCATACTTTCATCACGAACCCCTCCTGGAGATACGCGTCCCTGCCAGCAGCTCTTGTGTAACCGCCTCCACCGCCACCAATCAACAGCCAGCACTTCACAAACAGCCATTATAAAGGCAGCGTGAGCGTTTAATGACTCTTCAGAGGAATGCAATGCAGCAATCATAACGGGCACATGACACATGACCGTTCATAAAAGCTGTACTTATGCATGTAATGTTCTTTGGAAAGTTAAATATTTGCATATAATACCTACATTAATAATATCAAAACAAACACCTAACGGGTAATGAAATTCATTAATTTAAAATAAACCCCATAATGTCACTTTTTTTTGTAAACATAGCTTTTTTTATGTACATCTGAATAATCTGACTTAACAGTACATCACTTTTGAATCTGAAGGTTTAATACAAATTCTAACAAGTACTTTAATGAATATTGATTCTACGAAAAGAAATATCACAATTGTGGAAAATCTTATAGTTTCTTGCAGTCCAGACTTGCGTCATGTTTAATTAAGCATCAAATCTTTACATTTCAAAAGCATGAAGCAGCAAACAATGATTTTATCTGTTTAACAAGAGTTGATTAGTGTTTTGATTGATCTCAGAATTGATTATTTGTTGCACCTCTAGTGTAAACCCCTCTGAAAGCTTGCAGGAGGAGGCTGAATTTAGTTTCAAGTTTCCAAAAGTTTAGCGCAGGCTATTCAGTGGAAACAAACTGCTTTAATAAAGATCTATATCGAGCAGAAAAGGGATATATTGTATGCAACACTGTGTGACAAGTGGAACCAGATGATTGTCTTAAACTTAAAGCTACTTAAGGGGGTAAACAAAGTGGAAAACTGAATTTTAAGGAGTTTAAAACCAGGAAAAGCCAGTGTAATACATTTACGTAATCTTCTATGGTTCATATTGCTTTGCTGGGCAAATATGAGCATGTAATTCTAGCTGGTCTAAATTACTTATTTGCAGTTTATTCATGACTTCCGTTCCACAAGAGAAAGATCAGTCGCCTCACTTCCCACAGATGACTCAGATCACTTAGAGTAAAATATTTTAAAGGGGTATCGAGAGTTTCAGGCGTCACATTCCTTTATTTATTCCACTCTGTTTTAAGAATTTAGCCAGAAAAACTGGTTGCACTCAGTTACTGAGATTATTTCCACACTCACCAGGTTTTGTCTAGTTAAAAACTCTCCATGAATGCCTGATCAATGGTGTCTCTCGTCCTGGACCCTGTTTCGGCCTCTCTGTGCACCATACTCCCTCTCCCTGTCCGTACAGACGTGACGGGCTTACAAACACACAAGCCCCTGTTGTGCATCTCTCACGCCTCTTTCATTCCCGCTCCGTCATGCCCTCCTACTGCATTTGTGAATTCAAAGCTCGGCTGACCCTATGTTGGCCTCTGCCGAGTTCAGCCAAAACAGGAAGAGGAAACAGACGGGTATCAGTGGAGGAAGTTCCTTGCCACCTTGTTATAGAAAAGCAGGAGAAGGCTTGTGGGGTCATTATCCACAGAGCTCAACACGGTACAAATCTGAGCCTTTATAAGTGATCATTAGAAGGAAACTGCTCCCGCTCCTTTTAGCCTTTCCTGCAATCATCCTGCAGTGTCAGGAGCAATACTGTGTGCTGTCCACCACCTAATGGTGGCTATGTTTTAAACCGAGTGACGACTTTGGGTTTGACAGTTTTGATCATTTAAGGTTGCCACATTATTTCATTTTCACATAATAAAAAATATAGGTCAAGAATTACTAAGGGTTGTTTTAAGTTACAGATGCAAAGTTAAATGTTCGCTAAGGTGGCATCATTGCAGTCGCAATGCTAATCTCCATTAATGACAGTTCCCATTATGTGCTAGCAATGATCCAACAAACTAAGTGCTAGTTATTACCCCCACCAAGGAAGTTATGTTTTTGTTCTTGTGATAGATGTCGTAAAACCTGGAATGATGGGGAACGGGCCCAGGAAGAAACCATTAAATTTTGGTGCAATAAAGGCTACGTGCTTTACTGAGTGCCATTCTAATGTATAAATGTTTATCACGTGCCTGTTGGTTCCACACAATGTGTGTATGATGGTGTCACATACTGATCCTTAGGCTGGCCACACACTAGGCAATTTTAGGTCCGCCTATTTTTGGCCCATTTGCTGCCCCCAGCAACGGCAGAGGCATGGCCTGATCCACAACTTTGTCACAACAGAGTATTTGTCCAGATTATCCTCATGTTCGACATTTAAGATTCCAGTTTTGGCTGCCTCTAATGGAATACCTGCAATAGCCAATGAGAGCAGACCAGGAGGGTCACCAACCAAATGCTGTCTGTGAATTCACCATTTAGAAATCATCACTACATACGGCAGGTGTGTGGTCTCGTGCTCGAGCCAAATCCTCTAGTGGAGAAGGACTGCAATGTTGAAAATTGGTTGAAATTATCCTGGCGTTTGTGGACGTTTTTAAAATCGTCTCGTGCGTAGCCATACTTTGCTAGAAGGTGTATTTGGGACCTCAGCAAGTTGTGTGCTTTAGCTGCAGCACTCCTTGTGTGGACACTACTGCACTAATTGGGCAATAAGTTCTTTCAGTTATGAGATTCAGATAAGTGACGTTACCCCAACTTGCAACAATGGCAACTGACCACAAACACAGACATGGACTCGCTTGTTGTCGCTAGTTAGCATAACCTATTGTCACTAAGATGGACAAGGTGACACCACCTCTTCCCATTGTACAAAAATGAAAGCAAAATATCCAGGATATGAGCGCTGCCATTTTTATGTTTATGAGTTATTTGGAAGTCACTGGCCATAAACCTGCCTGCCCAGTCAAGCAAGGGCTCACCTAGTTTTTGATAGCATCATATCATAAAATTAAAACCCAACTAATCAGATAAAAATTTGCACACACATCAGCGTGATAAAGACTATCTAGACAAGACAGAAACCATCTTAGGTAAAAGAATTTTGCAGGTCATTTCAGGTTTTTGGTTTGGCTAAAGTCCTAAATAAAGGAAGAGCAGAGGATTCTGACCATAACGGAATCAGCAACAAGGGGGCAATCAATTATAGTCTGTGGCGTAAAATACTGCAGAGGTTGAAGCATTTTATCAATCCTTTGTGTCATTGTTTACTCCCTAATGTCCTTATTCATTATGTTCTTCACTCCTTTGTTTCCTTTTTCCCTCCCTTCTTGCCTATACTTCCTCCCCTACGTCCTTAATGATTCCCAGTGTTCACTCCCGTGCCCTTATTTACTCCCTCGAGTCTCCGTTGGCATCAATATTCATGCATTCTCTCACATTGGGAAAAAATGAGCGACATTGTGCTGACCACAAGAGTCTGCATTAATTCATAAAGAGGGGTATTATGAAGATGAGACGGAAGCAGCTGGAGAGGAAGATACTGAGGGCAGTCAGAGGCAGCTCAGAAACTATCCCCAGACGGCCTGTTAAACCTGAATCATCAAAAAGGACAAGGCGTGTTGCTGTCACCATAATAATTGTCTTCTGTGAAAAAGGACTGACGTTCTCGTCAAATGTTTGAACATCCCCTTCCGGCATTTTACTCACTCACACTGATGGAGGGCCATAGGAACACTTAACATCCTCATTTCATACACAAATATGTCTGAGGCGAGATCCGTCTTCATTTTTATTCAATTATTCACGGTTTTATGGAAATTATTAGCAGCAAGAGAGCAAGTTCTCACGTTTAAAGAAGCTTAAATTCGTCGATTGGTCGTTTTGCCTGAGAAATTATCTAAAGTTTTCACAAACAAAAATTTTTATATTTCACTAGAGCGGTACCTAATGATTTCTTTAATCTTTGATTAATCTGCCAATTTTCTACTATAAATTGTCAAAAAAAAGTAGTAAAACAGGCTCATCACATTTTCTTCAAATTGCTTCTTTACTCCAACAAATAGTTAGAAACCCAAAGACTCATTTAATGTTTGAAATAACCAAAGCTGCAAAAATGTATTGCTCAATCGAAAGAAAATTAACCGAAACTATTTAAATAATCAAATGATAACGTCTCAGTCTTGTTTCCAGCTAAATTATAAAACATTTGTTGGCTTCAGCTTCTATCTAATATCAGGATCTGCTGCTTTTCTTGGCCTCAGAAACCTCGACAACTGACAAGAGTGAAACATTAATTGATTAATATGAAAATAATCTGCAGATTAATCATGATTGAAATAATTGCTAGCTTCTGCTGTAGAAATAAGAAGCAAAACCTGATATTTAATAAGCTAGAACCAACAAATGTTTGACATTTTTGTTGAAAACAAGACTGATACTTTACTGATTGACTAACCATTGCAGCTTTAAGTTAAATGTAACTGTTTAAGCCATAATCACCAAAATTCTAACCAGAAAAAAGCTTTTTTCTCAATTAAATTACAAAAGTTTAAAAATTACATAGAATTATTTCTCAGCTAAAAAGAAACGTACTTGTGCGTCGCCCCAATTCAAACCATAAATGTGCCATAAACAAACTGTTACTCCAGAAGTGTGTAATTTTGCAGCATCCTAAGTTGTGGTGCACAGTGTTTCAACGGCCCTCCGGCACATCTGGTTTCCAACAAACATGAAACAATCGTTTGATGTGTGCCGCTCTGTAGTCTCCAATATCAACACGTAAAAACAACTTTGCAAGGCTCAAAATCAAACACACGTCGACCATGTGGCATGAGAAACACTATCAGTTTGATCTGGGCGTAATCAGGGTGTTGACAGCCTGGTGAGTAACCAGAAACGAAAGGTAAATGGGCTGACATTTCCTAAATATAAAAATCACCTGGGAATCAGGCTGAAAACTTGCCTCATAGCCGACAGCGAACAATCCAGATGCAGCCGTGCTGCTGTATGACATCATTGAGGAGTAAATCTGCCTCCATGCACTCATGGTGAGATGATGTTTGTTATCAGACCATGACGTCAGCTCAGCCTTTATTATAGCACATTCATACGAAGTTTCCCGCGATCGACTCCCCTCTCGCCCACTCCCATTCTTGAGCATTTCTGTCTTTCCGACAGCTTCGGTCACATTATAAATTTGGAGGTTTTTATCAGTGGCAGCTGAAGATGACAAAACACAAGAACATTCTTTTTTTATCAATGCAGTAAGATGCTGAGCTAAAACATATTTTGAAATTACACACAAACAAGAATTTCACACCAACATGAGCTTATACAGTTTGTTTTTAAACATGGCTGAACCTGCTTTAAAGAGGTGGGTGACTCCTTCCTCATTGCCACACTGTTGATTTTTTCATTGCACAATGTGTTTACAAGTTACAGTGCTTTTCTCGTTCCCTTCGGTCTCTTTCGCCGTTTACACAAAGTTGGATCGTTGCTTGATCGGCAACCAAACGTCAACATTTAAATTGCAGATATTAGCTTTGTAGCAGATAAAGGCTTTGAGACCACAAAACGTATGTCAGATGGAAGCGAGAGAGATAGTCAGCGGGGAGCCCAGGACGGCCGATAAGCTAATGCCAAGTTCAGACTACACCACTTTTAGAGTCACAAACTTAACAATACACGATTTGCCATCTTGTAATCAGGAGGACTGAAGTCATTACCGAGGCCATGGAGGTTATGTTGAAAAAAAGCTAGACATTTTCATGGATTTAAGGACTTTATAGGATGAGGGTAATATTATTTTGTCTAATTTTCTTCCCTTTTCCCTTGATTTCCTCTTGTAGGCCGCTGCTGTGACCTCTCTTCTATGATGTCTTTAAAGTTTTATGTTACAAAGAACTTAAAGAATTAATCAGGGATGGGCGTTTTCAGCAACCTGCTATGGCCCAGTAAATAGATGCTATCTGGCTGTCAGACAACATTAGAATATAATTTTCATATTTCTGTAAATAAACAGCCAACAATGGAAACCAAGTGCACTTTCAAATGTACGCAGACTCACATTTCTGCCAACACGCCGATCTCCTCAGCAACTGCTTTATGGTTGTAAAGTTCATTATTAGCACCAGCAGGCTAATCTTCAAAGCTCTACTGTCTCCACAGTTAATTCTTGTGCTTTAAGTACATGTGGTTAAACATCGAAGTAATATTTCTATAAGTGAAACAACACATATTTTACTTGTGTCAAAGTTTAAGGCTTCACTTTTCCTGCTCACTGCTGACATGGTGCAGGTAACGCCGACTAAGTGCAACTGTTGAAGCCAAAAACAACCGTGCACAGGTACGCGAATGGTAAAACGTTACAGGAATAAAAACGTCCCTAACGAGTACTCGTACTCATCCCTACTATCGATAATAAAGAAACCGAGGACAACGATAGTGTGGATGCTGATAATAAAATACAAATGGTTGTACTGGTGCATGGGGGCAGCATGGGTTGCCAGTTCTACAGAAATATGCCATGTTTGTTTCTCTTGTATTCCACTTCCTGGTGTCCTTTGCTGTGATTGGCTGCAGTTGTTGCTGATTTGTCTTGACATTTAGCTTGCCTGAAGTGTAGTTCCGAGTGCCGACATGTCATCGAGCCTCTCAAACTGCATCTTTAAAGTTAAAATATGGTGACTGGTGACAGCCAAGTGAACCCAGTCCCCTTGAAGACAAGCCCGTTTTGGTCCAGTAAGAAAGAGATTGATGGAATCCTTTCAGACAGGTCACTGATGGAAGCGTTATCAACCTGCGCCTGACTTGTGCTTACCAAAAAAAAAACAATATCAAGGAATGAAGAGTTTGATTCAGATTCACAGGTTTTGATCAATGAGGAACCTTCAACACATCAGACTGTAGCTATGTGATGTTTTAATAAGAGAATGGCAACATCCGCCTGCTTGACTGACGATCTAATGTATGAGCTTGCCACCGCACGGTCAGAGGTCGGGTTACACCAGCTACAACGCCGTAATTAGTGGTGAATGATGAATCAACGTGGCCTTTTTATAGAAGACTGGGAAAAAGCTGGGTTTGTATCGAAACGGCTGTGTTAGTATTATTTTGCTTTCAACAGCAGCAGGATCCTGTCAGAAAAACAATGGGTAGGTCGAACCAGCATCCAGAGGGTCTCTGCTATCTTTTAGGCAAAAGTCTGGGCTCACAACACAATCATGTGAGGCAACTAATCAATGTAGATCCACAGCAATGATCAACCAACGATCTCTGCCAGCAGTTTAGAAGACTCATATGGGTGTAGGGGAGGAGTATTCTGGCAATTTTCAACCTAACCAATATTTCCTACACTTTGAGGGTCTAAAACTTCAGATAATACATCTTGTTTGGAAATTACTTAAGCACTCAGTTCGGTTGCTAGGACTGATTAGCTCGACGAGGTTATATGACGCAATGGTGCGATGGAAGGACGGAGATAAATTTGCTTTACCCGCCATTAAAACGCCCAACATTTTAGGGCAAAATTCTGGTAAGAGAACATATTAATGTTTCTACTTCCTTTCACTAATGGAGCGCCCCAGACACAATCAGTTGATTGCCAAAGCGACGCTGCTTTCTGCTGCTTTCCAAAGACGAATCCTTTAAGCAGATTTATTCCCAGTTGTTTGAAAACAGTGCTGATCGTGTCTGGGGAGCTCCGTCAACAACAGGAAAGCAGAAACGTTCAGTTTAAACACTATTTTTACAGGTACTGAGTTTGTTTCACTGTAGGTATCTACTCCTTTGAGCAAAGTCAGTGGCGAAACATCCTCCAAATGCAACCTGAGACTGCTGTTTAGACTGAAAATACAAATCATTTTTTGTGTTTCTTGATAACATTTGAGTGCAACAACCCTCGTTGGAGAGAGTTGAAAGGAGCTGTTTGCCGACAGCAGCTGTTTGTCATAGTGAGTTAATGTGTTAACAAAGCGTGGGGACGGGGTTACGTAATAAGATACTACTACACATTTACAAGAGGGCCTCGGCCGATCCTTTATGCCGAATCGTGCATATATGTGGACGGCGGAGAGTGTCAATGTGTCCATCTATGGTTTAAAATATCCGCCTTGTTCTCATTCAATGCGACACTTCGAAAGAAACATGTGATGGCAGCGGTTTTCTCAGGGATGATGACCGCCAGGCCACCTGATTATTCAGTAACCTGCGTTTTACATTCTGTGGTATCTCGCTGGTTTGTGTACGGCGGCCGTGCCAGAAATCCATACCGGGGAACAAAGAATTGATTGAGCTCTCGTTACACGCTGGAAATGGGAACTTTTTCAGGCGTTTCACAGAGCTGAGAGGAAACTGATTAACAGCTCAGATAGCAGCTCAACATTCCACATTCTGCTGATTCTACTATTATATATATCCTTTGTGTTTATGTTGTGCTGCATTTATTCAATATTACCCAAATCTTATAAGATCACTATTGCATATTCTGAGTACTACTTGAGTCTCCAAATTACTCCAACCAATAGTTAAAAACCCAAAAACTCTTCATTTCCTGCCAGAAATAACACAGAAACGCAGCAAATCCTGACATTTAACAAGCTGCAACCGGGTGTTAAACGTCCTTATGTGGAAAAGGAACAATAAAAAATGTAAATTAAATGTACATATATGAACTGCATACTATAGGTGTAATGTCAATCATTATGGCCAATTATCAGATCAATATTCAACATTTTTCTGAGAATTAGAATCTTTTTTTCCCGCCAAAGGTAGCTGATTTTAAATGTACTTATGATATTAAAAGTGATTTTCTGGACAAGTAAATGTACATATATTTACCTGTGCGCATAGGTTGAATGCTTAACCTGGTCCATTATCGGCTCAAATAATCAACATTTGTCTTATCTTCATAAACTGACTTGTCATAAAATATGAAAAATACCTAAAAATGTATTAATTTGTCTCTGATATATTGTGATCTGCAACTTTTACCACTAAAACGTTATTATACAAACAAAGTGGAGTAAAAAAAAAAACAATAATTACCTGCACGATGCAGTGCCACTTGCTTTAACTGTCATTATTAATATTATAAGACTTCAGATTTTTTTTAAATTAAAATTAAAGCCGTCTTCATCTAACGTTAGTACGTCATTTCCGTCACTTTCATCACAGGCCAAAAGGGCCGCGATCATAATCTGTGCACAGCAGAGCGACAGTGACAGCTTTACTTTGCGCCTTTTAGCAAGAAAATCCCGAGTTTTGACGCGATAAAGCAGCTTTCTGTGCAGTTCCCGAGTTGTAGGTCGCGAACTCGGAGCCAAACTTTTTCTTGTCCACCCACCACCACCCCTGACATGAGTCCGAGCGGGACAAAAATAAAGGCACTCACCCCTCTCTGCTGTGGCTTTGCCTCCCTCTTCATCCCGGCTCACTTGCGTGATCACTGAGGACGGATTGTCCATCACACCCACGTCTGGTCCGGAGTGCCGGCCTCACACTTCAAACTTCGGGCTAGTTCGCCAACTCGGAGCTGCATTAAATTCACATGCGCGCGGAGGCGAGGCGGAAAAAAAAAAAAAGAAAAGGAAGAGAGAGAGTGAGCAACAAGTCGCCTTACAGCGCGCCCATTTTCTCTCCGGCCGTCGTCCACCGCCCCAAACTGCGCTCGAGCTTGACGGCCCGGGAGTTGGCGAGCATTTGTCTGGGAGAAGGCAAACTTTGATTCAATATGGTGCTCGACTCCGCTCGCAAAATTTTCAAGATACAAACACGGAGGTTTCAAGGCTTCCCATTTCACTTAAAGTGGCGCAGTGAGGGAATGAGCGCGTTCAACGCGCGCTCTGCCGGCGTCCGACAGCTGCGCGACGGTCCCTTAAAAGTGTCCTGCGACAAACTTCCAAAGTTAGCTAAGCTAGCAGGCTAGTGCGAGATGCTAGTCGTGGGTTAAAGACAAAAAAGAAAACATACGCGACTGGCGATTTAAAGGCTGTTTTCCTGCGAGAACGGCGGCGTTTAAAGATTTAAAAATACCGTATTTATGTACAGGCAACGGTTAGGAAAGCGACCGCGCGAACGACACTTTCTGCGACACGCGCAGCGTATTAAAAAGCGCAACTGGGCTCCGACGCGAGCTCGTTTTGGCAGTTTTTCTATTAACTGTATGAGGAGGAGCTGGTTGACGCAAAGCTGTTTACGATCGTCGTCGCCGTACGCGAAAACTCATCCGAGAGCGAAACTTTTTTCCTTTTCTTTTTTTTTTTTTTTTAAGAAGCAGCGGAGAAACGCCCAGTTTGGGTCCCCTTGAAACTGACTACAGTTAGGGACCGTCGCGCAAGTGCAGCCTGCGGTTAACATTTTTAATTCCTCCTCCCAACAACAGTGGCAGGATAAAGGTCTCACTTGTAGAAGTACCACTTTTCTCCCGACATAAAAGTAAAAAAAAATAATTGTCATGAGTTAAATTTTTTTAGCAACATGTTTAATGTTATCAGCCCTGTTGAAATGTGAGGAATATGGATATAATCCTAATTTTTTTTGGGCGGGGGGGCAGATGTATATAACGAGAAAGCTTGGCTGAATGAATGAATGAATGAATAAATAAAGTACCAAAAATATTGAGAAAATCATAAAAAATCCAGTTCAACCAGAAAGCAGTCCTAGTGTACTTGTGTTCATTGTTTGTGTCATAGTACACAAAATATTAGGACGAACGTCACCGTTTCCACGTTCAGACATCACTTGCTAGTTCCTTCTTTTCTTGGACGCTTCGAGCCTGATGTGCCGTTGATGTTTACACTGTGATGAAACGTTAAGATTGCCGCTGCTCAAAAATTGTCTAAAAATACAGGTCTGAACGTGGAAGCAGTGATGTTAATTGTTGCAGGCTTACCTTTATTTTCGAAGCCATCGTGCGAGTACCAGTACTTTTGTTTTATCTAACAGTGAACTATAGCAGCACAGGAGGTGGCATAAATGCATTTTAAGGTAAAACAGCTTTAAAATTGTTCTAAGCATCCCATCAGTGACGTTCAAGGGCCCAAAAACTGCATCATACACACAGAGAAGCTGGCAAATTTTCCCAATTTGTCAATAGTTTATTACATACGAGCTCATAAAAACATTTTAACCTTTTTCCCCACATATAAACACCGCAAATTGGTACATTTACAAATCTTCAACCGTCCAAATTCATACAAAAAAGGGAACACCGTTATCAATACACAAGACGCTCTTTTAGTACAAGGACTGCGTGTGCTGTATTGTGTACAAATGTATGGATGTAAGAATCTATATGCATCAATCCAAATATCGCAGTTGAACATTTTTTATTTATTTTTTTTTCTTCAAATAACTCACTTGTGAATTAGTACCAGTTGAGACACGTTTACACGATAAATATTTTGGGTGTTAATCCTACTGAGGCACTGACTGGATGATGTGAGCGACCTTACACACCCACGTTTAATACCGACAAATCACAGCAATCGAATGACTTTTCCCAATTAGATGTAAATTCTACGTCACGGACGGCTTTTCGTAGTCGTGTTACAGTTCACAGTTTGGTTTTAACCACGGAACAAGCTGCGCCAAAACATTCCTAGCTCATCCTAAAATTGTTCATTTCTACTGCGTGAATCATGAGACCAATCACAAAGACACTCTGTAGTTATGTTTATTTTATTTTTTTTTTCTCTCGACGCTAATTCTAAAAAAAAAAAAAAAAAAAAAATGCTCGCACGCACACATACGCACACACATGCAAATAAATTAACATGGAAAAAAGTAAACAATTTGAAGGAAATAAAATATTTTGGTTTTGTTTTTTTAAATTTAGTAAGTAAATGCAAAACAAAAAGAAAGAAAGAAAGAAAGAAATTAGCAGCTTAAATCATTGTACATTCACATGAGTTGTTTGCGACTAAATTTAGCGACGTGAACAAGGTTTTGTGCCGTCGAAGCACAAATGTTCCGGGCTGTTCGTGCAAAATGGAGACCAAAGTTTCTAGAAACCAAATGCTAATGTGCAATGTCAGGATTCACAATGTGATGGAGAAGCTGTGCAAATCAATCCAATGAACAAAAAAGAACATCCTGTGTCAGAAGTCTGTGGCGATTTGTTTCACCTTCTCCGACTCGGGCTGAATGTTTCTCAAAATAGCACACAGACTCCTGCTTTTTCATTGGATATCAGTTATATCCAGATGTCTGCACATCCCCTGTGCCTCAACATGTGCCTCACTGGCTACGCTGAGGTAAAAAAGTCGATATTTTGCTCCACTGTGAGATGATCCAACTCTGCAAACCCAGGTTTCCGGGCCTCATTTTCACCGTCATCTCACTTGGGGCTGGTAACATGAGGTTCGGAGCCTGGTGCCGGGGATCGCGGTGAGCTCTGGTAGGTGCGCAGCAGCACCTTGTGCTTGGTGGCGCCCTCTGAGCGACGCCATTGTCGTTCCACCAGGAACTCTTTGAGTCGGCCGGACGTGAAAGTGAGGGTCTGTCTCCTCAGCTTCATAAGGTAGGAGTCCTGGAGCCAGGCCTGTGTGAAGCAGTCTCGAGTAGTCGGACGGGCCCTGAAAATGTGCAAGGAATTAAATTGTAACGTATTTCAGTGGCGAGTCTCGTTTCCGGGTGATCGGATACTGACGCTATGGGTTGGTCCGACCTACTGACCAGTAGGAAATGTGCCAAATTGCTACTTTAAATAAGTGTAAAATCAAACCTTGTTGGCACTCACCATGGGTAACTGCTCAGCATCTTCTTGAGAAAGGCGGAGGCACTTTGGGACACGTTTGGGTACAGTTTTGTTGGGTCAAACCTCGCTATCAGGATCTTGGATTCGACTTGTAGAGGGTCTTCATCTTCGAAGGGCAGTCGACCGCTAAGCCTGGTTGTGTACATGGGGGGAAAAATGAAATCTATTTCTGTTCCCCCCCTTAAGATGTAAAGAGAATGTTTGTCTTTGAAAACATGATTTGATTTGCAAATTCTGCTTACATGATGTGTATGACTACTCCAACGGTCCAAATATCCGCAGGAGGACCAACCACTTCACCTTTTACCATCTCAGGAGCTTGGATCACATTCGTCAAGAGGACGGAAATTTAGAAAAATTCAAGATCAGCATTCAGAGTGGACTTAAAACTTCCATTTTTGACTTGGAGAATCTGTAAATAGAGGAAACCTGCCCTCACCCATGTACTCCAGTGTTCCTGCTCCAGAGTCCTTGCGTTTCAGGCTGAGGGGATTGAAGCTCTGAGCACTTCCAAAGTCTACAATCTTGATGGTATTGAGGTTGGTCACCATGATGTTGTCAGGCTTGAGGTCCAGGTGGAGGATTCGGCGGTTGTGGAGGTACTCGACTCCCTGAAGGATCTGGACCAGGTAACCCACCACGTCGTCCTCGGAGTAGCGGAACCTTTTTGTGAGCGGAAAGTTGGTCATATGTTACGACTGATAAAAGTATATTTACTATTGACTAAGTGATATAGTTCAGGTTTTAGACTAGAATTTATCATCCATTACACAAAACCTCAGAGGCTCCAAAATCTAGAAAAGACAACTAGCCCAGATGATGTTCCTACGTGATGTACCTTTCTATGAGGCTGTGCAGCAGCTCTTTTCCATTGCAGTACTCCAAAACCAGCACCAGGTAGCGCGGCGTGACGTAGGCTTCGTGCAGAGTCATGATCTTCTCGTTGTGAAGGTTTTTCAGGACCTCGTACTCCTTCAGGACGTCTTGCTTGTTCTCCTGGCTGTAGGGAATGATCTTTGCCATGTAGATTTTACCCGTACTGTTCTCCCGGCACTCTCGGACAACCCCGAAACGACCCCTGGCACAAAAAGGGGCAATAAAGAAGTGCATGAAAAGTGGGATTAACTAGTTTCTTTCATGTGGATCCGCAGCTCCTCAAGTCTACTTTATGTAAATTAACTGTAGGATTTACAGGCTAAATTAAATCTGGTGGTCAAAGTTATCCTGCAGCACACAAAAGCTTTCTGTCTCACCTGGCTTTCTCATCCAGGAATGTGTATGGTTTCTGTGGAATCCCTTGTCGAAGAGCAGTGGAGGGCGTTACGCGTCCAGATGGGGCGCCTCTGGTGAGTGTGCCGGCCCCGTCGCCGAAGGGGCTCGGGCTGGACGCCTGGAGCACTTGTGGGGTAAAGACGACAGGAGTTGGGGCCACTCGAGCAGTGACTGTGACGGTGGCATTGGTGGAGGCGTTTGTTGGCACTGATGCCACTGCTGGCTTGGTTGGCGTCGACGGTGGGGTTACAAGAGGCGGGGGCTGGGATACTGGTGGAGTCTGGGTCATAGGAGACACCACGTTCACTGGACTCTGCGGTTTTGGGAGGACAAAGGGTGGAGGAGCTTTGACTGTGGGTGAGGTGGGAAGAGAGGCGCTTGTTTTTGGAGCGTCCTCGGTTGTTGACGGTAACTGTGGGTTTGCTGTAGAGCTGGAAGGCAGAGAGGACGGAGGGATGGGAGTGATTTTCAAGGACTGTGGAGCAGCAGAGGGGGCTTCATTTTGCGGAGAGGTGAAGCTGGGAGTGACGGTGGACACCGTTGTCCTGGGAGTGTTCTGCGCTGGTTTGGGTGGAGGAACGGGTTCAGGTGGAGCTGGGACTGTCTTGACAATGGGCATTGCAGGTGAAGGACCTCCAACTGTGAATGCAATGACTTACTTAATAATTTTTAATAGATATGCTTTTTAATAATGGGTTAATGGCATTTATCTGTTTGACAGGCTGGTACATCGGATTGTCAGTTATCAAGTTTTTTTTTGAATATACTGTTACAAACTGACCTTCCAGCAAGTGTACTAGATTGCAGTACATGCTGATATTACAATACTGATAGACTCACAACATTTTTAGAATATCAAGAGCTGATCCCTGTGAGATTCTTCAACCTGTGCTACAATGTGCAGCATTTCTCATTGTGCCGGTGTCTGAAATACCTGTCGAGTCCAGGGTGACCGGAAGAGAGCAGTTGCTGTACGGTCCCTGTCCTGCCTTATTGACACAGGTGACACGGAACCTAAAAGCGCCACCTGGTGGTAGGTCTGTGACGTTGTGGTAACAGTCGACAACTCCAGTGGCTACAGTCAGCCAGTCAGAGTCGCCTGCAGGACGGAAGGGGAAGAAACGACTGAAGGTGATTTAGATGATATTGCTTTGGTCTTTATGGGAAGTTCTAAATTAAACAACTAATTTTTGTGCATATTTCTTATATATTTGAAGTGAAATGATTAAAAAAAAACAAAACAGGGAAACATAAACAGTAAAATTAAAAAACAAAAACAAAAAAACAATCCCTGATCTGGTGCGCTCTCTTTGATTGGCATATTACTTGTAGTTCACGCATCGGCCACTAGATGGAGGTGTTGTGAAACTGATAAACTGGTGACAATCCAGACATGCTCATGGATAAAAGAAGAAAAAAAAGTAAGGTTTGAAATGATAAACATTTTTAGACAATAATCATGTGCAAACAAGTTAATGCTCACTTTGTCTGCTGAAAAATTATCTGTCATGGCATTTTATTTCTTGAATTAAAATGTAACTGAGGTACTGGCGCGTACTACTGTGGGCATATCTGCATCAGTGCTACCTGGCAAAGATTATTAAAACATGCCGGAATGACATCTCACACCAAAAAGGTCAATAAACTTTAACAAACTGAATGTGCCACTCCAAGTTTGCATGACTATTTTTATCCGCCACACGATGAGAGGATGATTCATCGCGCTTAATGACAAAAAGCTTTGAGAGCAGCGCTGGTAGAGTCACAATTCCCTCTTGGACTGACTCATTTTGTCTGTATAAGTGTTGTGTCTGGATTTGGAAACTTTCTCCACATACGAGGCTGAGCCAAACATGAGCTTGATTTCATTTTTCGTCAACAACACACAAAATGAATGCAGTTTTTAAACCATTGGAGCTATGTAAAGCCATGTTATTTTAAACAACGAAAGAGTGAATTTCTTGGATAAAATCAATGCTGCTTCACAAATTAAACCATGGAATGGTGTATTGATTGTCACTCACCTTCTGTCTTTCTTTCCAGGGTGTAGCTGCATCGAGACTTGGTGTCCGCCGGCTTCCAGAGCACCAGGGCTGTGTTGTTGTAAGTCTGGGCGACTTCGGGGGTCCCCGGTCGCTTTGGGACACCTTAACGGGGGCAAAGAGGGAGTGTTGGAACAGGTGAGTTTACAGGATATGTGACTGTATGAGTGTTGAAAAAGTGTTATTAGAAAAGAGGCAGGAAGTTTACATTTATATGTGCAGAGTTTTTACCGTTTTGTTTATGCTGTTACAGGGGCCTATAGATGAGTGGGGCCTTTATTTTTCCACGCAAACAGCCAGATATTTTATTATTTGTCAGGCTTTTTGCTTGTAAAGGGTAGAGACAATCAAAGAGGGGCAGAGAAGAAATGGGGTGTCCCCTCTGCCAGAGCCTGGAATTTTGCTATAACCAAATTCATTGAGATGTACCTTAAAATTCTGTAAAGGCAATCGGTGTGTTGTGTTTTTTAAAATTTATTTACTCTGTAAAATTAAGGCTGAGGTTTAGGATAAGAAGGACATTTTCTTAAGCACAGGGTGCAAAACCATCCAGACGATGATTAGAATTTTGGCCTTCACGCACAATCAAACTTGACAAAAACGGTGTCATTTCTTAATTTAAAAAAGTACATTTTCCGCTCGGCCAGTGCAGCGGCATGAACAATGGAGCTGGTGTTTGAGACGAGATAAGCTGTCTGCAGTGTTTTTCTCACTGATTAAAGATGATTACGGGGGGACAAATAGCATCAGGGGCTGAGATGAATAACCCAACGTTTCAAGAGCCATGACAACTAAAGTTCAAATGCTATCGATTCCATCTGACATCTGAGATAATATATCTTCTCCTGAAAATAAACCCTCAGAGTCTGAACACTGTCGTTCTCATTACACGCTCTTGGTACATGTATACAGTCCTGAATGTGACCTGTCGCCCTTGATTTCGCAATTTCTTATTATACCGTGAATGACAAAAGCCAAAAATCCATCAAGTTAATCTACTGTGTCGTTAATTTGTTTATATTAACACTAACTGTTTTAGTATTCGTTCCATTCTCCCTGCTATCAAAATGTCATCATGTGAAATCCATCACATTATGATGAGAATTAGTGTGTGGAAGGCAAAGGAGCAGTTTGACTTCTGATAAGAGCTCCATGTTGTAATTTTTAGCTTTGTTGGGAATAATTAAGATTTCCCATTTTCCTCATTCTGAAAAATAAACACAAATAGCTCTAGACGACACCTTTGAATATCTATGGGCTACTAGTAACACGCTACTTACAAGCTATGGACAATGTACAGGAGGTGGTGATGGTAGCAATGGGGTTGGTAGCTATACATTCGTAAACTCCATCGTCCCGCCGGCTGGACTTTGTGATCATGACAAGCTGCCTGCCGTCCGGGTGGGAAGTCAGGCTGATTCTGTCATCCACTTCTAGCGGCTTTCGATCTGGAAAAACACACCGACGATTCGTCAGCTGAAGAGCAGCTTCTCGTTAAAGCGACAGTAAGACAGAAAACTAATTTGGGGAATTTTCAGTTAGATACCTTTCTTCCATGTTATTTCTGGATGCGGACTTCCGGCCGGAAGGCAGCTGATTGTAACAGGTTCCCCCTCCAGCAAGATGTGGTCTTTCAGCTTGATGTGGAACACAGGGGCAAAATCCGAAGCGGAGCGGATAAACTGCTGGCCTTTTGACGAACCCTCGTCTTTGTTGGCGGATGATGGCAGATCAGTCTGGGACGGGGTTTTGTCTTTCTTGCTCCTCGTCAAACCCCATCTGTCCCACCGTGATCGCCTGTCACTCTCAGGGGCTTTTTCGGATTGGGCGCTAGAAGTGGATTCAATGGACTCCTTAGATGCCGTGGTGCCAGTCTGTTTCGCCAGTTGATTCTCAGGGATTCCCATTCCTTTGAGTCCTCGCCCTTCAGACTGGGTGTGACGATGGCGGGAAAACA
>KV751405.1:450371-465295 GCA_001698575.1 Mola mola
GGCCAGCTGAAGTGTGCACAGGTCGCTGCCGAACTGGTTGCTGGCCGTCACCACCAACTGGCCCACGTCGGTGCTCCGGACCCGCTGAAACTTCAGGGTGTGCTGATCGTCGTCCGGCATGCTCATCTCGTGCATTCCCAGCCTGTTGACCAACACCACCCCCCTCCTGTCGAAGGGAGAGGAAGCATGTCATTCCAAATTAAAGTAGCCATATTCAATTTAATGTTTTCATTAGGGATGCTCAATATATCAGCAGTCATATCGCTATTGATCAATGTTGGTCTTTTTTGAAATATTTGTAATTTTACTCATATTTACTAATGCTAGTTGGTATTAGTATTAGTAATAGTATTAGGTTCACTGGTGTGGCTGCTTTGTTTCAATAGGTAATGTAAATAGGACAGTAATGCACCGAAAAGTTGTTTGCCAAAAGCAAAATAAAACAAAAGAATTTTGTAAAGGTTTAAGAAATTGTGTAAAAGTATATATATTGTACAATGTACAATTATGTGTTGTATAAAAGGATCATAAAAACTTATGACTTTTAATCGCAATTACATTGACATCAGTATTGGCCGTAAGATATCTTAATGTTGGTTATCAAAAGTTTTCATATCCCTAATTTTTATTTTAAGGTTATACTAAGATACATTTACAGGCTTTAATGTTCAAAAGTTAGACTGTCTTTCCCATGATATCGATTGCAGAAGCACCTTCTCAGCCCATGACTCTGTAAGGTCTTCTTACCAAAAAGCCCAGTCTGCTCTGATTTGCTCTACTGCTGAGTAAAAGTGGTAAAAATGCAACTGATTTTCATGCTTTTTCTTTTTTAAGTTTATACAAATGGATATCCCTAATGAAACTCTTCCCGGGCAAATTAAAGCTCAACCAAAGGGTGTCAGACTAGCAGTAAGGTGTGACATAGTGATGAAGTCACAGAAGTAAAGGCTGAACTTCTGACATTACAGGAGCTTCTGGTACAATGTCTTCTGGGAAAAAGGAGCTCCCGTTGCTATGGACAAGATATGTAACAAACTCAAAATAATGGGAAACCCCAAGAGAAACCCAGAGGTCAACCCTTTTTCCCTAAAGATGAACTCAAGTGTCCAAACAATGACTAGTATTAAAATAACCAAGTGTATCTATCATTCACGTTCAAAAACGGAGACATGCTTTCTAAGTAAAAGCTCGACTTCGGGTATCAAAAACCAAGCTGGAAACAATTCAATAAAAGCAATGTGCACCACTGCACTTGTGCTACTCTGGATCGAGACTCCCGCTATTTCTTTTCGATCTGTATCGGGAAGAAAAGCAGCAGCAGAATGATCGGCGACTGAACAAAGCTGCTGGCATTACTTTCATCCCCAGACAATGGGTCACTTGAGATGGAGGAACTAACCGTTTCCAGGTGACAACTGCGTGCACGTGGTTCAGCGTGATGGTGATACTCGCAGGTTGGTTCTCCACCATGTAGACAATGTCGGGTTTGTCCAAAATGATTGGTGCCTTCCTCAAGTAAGGGCCTACAGTGTTGAAAGAATCACCTTTTAAAGGATGTTGTAACTTTGGTGGAAACTTTAAGCGGACCTCATGTTTGTTACCTTTGTCCAGGAGCTGGACCAGGTCGGTAGACAGTGAGGGTTTGCTCGATGTCTTCCCGGTGGACGCCAGGACTCTGAAAGCGTAGCGGACTCCTTTGGACAGCGAGGTCACGGTGTAGTTGGTCTCCCGCAAGTTGGACGCTACGACGGACCACTGGATGGAGCCCAGAGGCTGCTGCTGGACCATGTATAGCAAGGAACTGGAGTCTGCACACATGAATGTTGGTTCAGAATGAATAAAAATATGATAGGGCCTCTCTCGACACTGAAAGCAAGTGAATATACCAAATGAAGGGTCAGGCCTCTTAGGTTTCTTCCAGCGGAGGGTTATCGTTTTCCCTGTAATAGCCTCTATCACTGGAGCCCCATCAGGTGGGTCAGGAACAATGTCTATTTTCGAATGAATCAACAGATAAGTAGATGAATTTCATTTTGGAATTGCTGTGCTCTCTCAGCTAAAACATTAAACATCTATCCCTACCTGTGACGTATAGATGTGCATAGCAGGCTGCTTTGCCCACTTTATTGGCAATGACGGCCTTGTAGACGCCCCCGTGGGCGTGGCAAGCGCTCCGAATGACCAGATTGTGGACATCCCTGTCTGAAGAACAGATGCATGCTTATTATTTACTGCCTTGAATTAAACTTAAAGGTTAAGTTTGGATAGATGCTGGCTTCTTTGCTTACACTGTGTCATTTTGCGCTCCTCGCTGCTCTCAATTCGCTTGCCGTTGTGGTGCCAGCTGATGGTCGGGTACGGCAGGCCGGCCACCTTGCACTTAAGCACCGCCTCTCTGCCTTCAACCACCTCCATGTCAGCCAGGGGTTTGACAAAGTCCGGCATGGTCCTCTTCTCGGCTTCGCTCTCCAGCACCTCATCTTCTTCTGGGATGGACGGCATCTTCTCCAGCTTGGACCTGGGGGAAGGGAAGGGTAGAGGGACTGATCAGCAGGCTCATTTTTTCTCGTGCACCTGAGATATTGTTCTTTGCTCTTGAACATTGAACCCTTTATCCAGATAGCTTGGTTTTATTTTCATAGCCTTTAAAATGACCAAAAGGCCCACTCCATGGAGATGTTTTGCATAATAATTACTCCTCTTACATGTGAGAGGAGATGGCAGCTCGAGGTTCTTGCATGTACAGCTCGGCGGTGCATTCGGACTTCCCATGGACGTTTTGTGCGACCGCCGTATAGAAGCCCTCGGTGTCGCTGCTAACATGGGGGATGACAAGCGAGTGACGACCCCCGTCTTGAAGGATGCGAAAGTTCTCACCCTCCTCCACTCTCGTCTCTGAAAGAACAGGGACAGTGACAAATAATCGAGTCAGGCGTTTCCTCAGCGGAGTTTGTGGCTGTTAGTGACAAAGCCCACATCAGACGGCGACACAGATTCTTACCAAAATGCATCCATTTGACTCGTGGAGCAGGCGAGCCGCTCACCTTGCAGTCAAAGCGGGCAGTACGGCCTTCGATGACCTCCAGGATGTCCAGCTTACGCGTGAACAGGGGCTCCTGGGATGGGGTGACCCTCACGTTTGCACTTGACGTCAACTCCTCTGCAAATGCAACGACACAATGTCGTGTCAAAGCTTCTTTGCTTTAGCTTCAGTGTCGGTCAAAGATGGTATTATGAATGGATTTGACATTTCATGAGAAATGGGTTCTACACATTCAGAATTGCTTCCTGTAGCTGCCAATTTGTACAATTGTACTATTTGTTTATCTAATTTCGTCCAATTTGTGCTGTAGAACATCTGCATATTAGTCACAGTTAGAAGCTACACCAGCAGGTGGTGACATTCCTACACATTAGCTGACTGGACTGCGGTGAGGTCTGTACTGTGAGGAGGCTGAAGCAGCAATCTAGCTAGCAGCCTGGCTTTAACTGGGACCTGAAAGACAAAGTGGACCGGGGAGAGGGGGGCTGAACTGAAGGCTGACTAACGACGTGTGGACGAGATCTTACAACCTCAAAGCAGCTGGTGAGGAGTCGGCCCTGTTGGCGAAGGTGTGTGCATGTGCACGTTTGAAACTGCACTTGGTTTCCATTGTGGTTATTTATTTACAGAAATGTGAAGTTTTTTGTGACTGACTGGAAACTAAAATATGCAGATTGCACTCCCCTTTTTGTCTTTTATGCCCATCTGTAAATGTTTTCCAGTTTGTTAGCTTGGTGCTAGCTGGGCTGTGTCAAAGCTAGCAAATATTGGATGAGACATGGCAATGTTTGCTGAAATGGAAGGCAACCATTTTTAACCACCATGTTTCAGTGAAATCTGGTAACATACTTATTATTTAACTAGAAGTACATGCTTTTTTTTTTTTTTTTTTTAAATCATTTATTTACTTTAAATTTTATATTTGAACTCTAATTCATTTCTATCCAAATGTTTCTCCTTGTTGCTTTTACATTTTGTCTTGATGCCTTTGAACTGCCTTGTTGAAATGTGCCATATAAACACGTATAAAAGTGTTTGCAGTTCACCTTTGGCGCTGCTCAGCTTGCAAGTGTATGTTCCACTATCATCCTCGTGAACTGAATTTAGCAGAAGATGGCACCTGTATGAAAAAGCAAAACCGCCTTTAAAAGGAGTCATAAAAACTGATAATTTAGCAAAACTACTGTTTGACAGTAAAACTCAGAGTGGATCCCATGAAGGGATTTTAGCAACCAAGAGAATTCAACATAAAAGACATTTTTTTAATGCACCTCTTGCCATCAAAGTGCATTTTGCAGTTGAGCAGCGCCGGCTGGATCAGCTTCCCATTGGACAGCCAGTCCACGTCGACATCTGGAGGCCCTGCAATGTGGCACTCGAGTATGGCTGACTCTCCTGCCCTCACCGCCACATCGTTCACCTCCCTGGTGATCTTCAGGGTCGTTTGCGCCGCCGCCGCTGCTAGAGGAACAAAAATACGAGGAGACTTGTGCCCCTGCCTGGTTAAACCAGGCTGAATCGGTCCGTCTTGCTCACCTCTGACGTCCACTCTGCACTCTGCTTGCTTGGTCCCGTACTCGTTGATGATCTTGCAGACATAAAGCCCCGTGTCCGACCTCTGAGCTGAGCAGATTCGCATTTCATTGGTGCCATCATCCGTCTGCCGCATGGAGAAGCGCCCTGCTGTCGTCACCGGAATTCTGTCCTTTGACCTGGGTCGATATAAAGTGGCTGTCACACTCATTTATGCTTTTGTGTTTAATGGAGGGGCACAGGAAGCGACCTTGGGCTGTGGTAATGGCTTCAGATGTCTGTGAAGTATTAAGCTTACCAGTACACCACGGGCTGTGGTTGCCCGCTGACCTGCGCCAAAATGACAACATCTTGACCCTCAGTTACCGCCTGGTCACACGGTGCCACCTTGTAAAGAGTCACATCAGTTATGTGTAATGGCTGTACAATGGCAGCTAATCAATAAACTATTTTGATGATCATTTAAAGCAAACAAGCCACTAAAAGCTTGTGGCACTCGCTTGTGATTTAACCAATGTATTTGAGTTTTGGTTAGACAAGTGAATTAAAAAGATAAAAAAATTATTAAAAAAAATCCCCTTTGGCAAAAGCACCAAATTAACTAATGATTGAAATAAACAGTCGTTGCCACTCTAATTTCTCTCCATCGGCCTCTAGCCTGCTTGAAAATCAACATATGCTTCAGGAATGGTCGTATCTGAAAACACAAATCTGGATTTCCTACCTGAAACGAGGGCGGCTCTCTGAAGTGGACCCTCTTAGTGGACTCCCCGAGCTCCATGGCCTCCTCCTGAGGGCTCAGATACTCGTCATCCAATCGGGCCGCACTGCTAGCCTCCGGTTTCCCACATCGCATGTGGGCCGGCTCTGGAAGAGACATAAACCGTAAACTAAGCTCAGCTGAGAAGTCACGGTCACTCAGGCACACGATAAAGGTCAACCCTGATTTGCACACTTTTTAATTTGTGTAATGAAGCGCGCGGCACTTTGAAACACGCTAATCGCGGCATATTGAACCTTCAGACTGGAACAATCTGTCAGTGCTCCGATGTTTACAGTCTTTGCTTGCTTTTTTGGATATTACCATCTTTGTCAAGATGAGCACTTGGCAACACGAAGCGGCGAGTGAGACATGAGTGAGCTATGAGCACACACACACACGCACACAGTGTCTCTCTGAAGTGACCATAAATGAGCAGATAATGAATTAATCCCTTAATCCCTGACCCGATCATTCGCTTATTCCCATGGATTTCCAGAGCAGTCGATATGTCTGGACCCTCTTTCTTTATCTCTCCGTAAGCAACGCAGACACGTGGCAGATGTAGGTAACAGCGTGCAGACCGAGAAGTTAAAATGATCTGGAACAGAACTAAGACGTGTCCTCTTTTTAGGAGAAAACAGCGGAAATACTAACTTAATACTCAAAAAACAAGAGGAACAGGCTCTGTTGCTTTGCCACATGCACAGTTGCTAGACGAATACATAAAGAATCCCTGAGCTCCATCGCTTCCTCCTGAGGGCTTAGATACTCCTCGTCTGACTGGGTCGGACTGCTAGTTTCCAGTTTCCTCACAAACAGACTAAAACGGGACTTAAATCCAGTAACACCGTAACTCAGATTTTCTGATAAAAGCAGATAACACCATGCAAACTGAAAATGAAACTGATTTTAAAACAGTTTGGCACATTTCGTGTGGAAGAAACAGAGTAATTCCAGTAGCGCATGAACTCAGAGGTCCGACGAAAGCAGGAAACACTGTGCAGACTGAAAACGAAGATTCAAAAGAGGTGGAGAGAAGCGCACAAATAAAGCCATTGATCTAACTCAGCGGATGATTTGCAGTTTGCAGGTGTTTGCCGATGGTCACAGATGCAAAATAAAAAGAGAAGCATTTCAACCAAATGTGCAAGAAACGTGTAGCGATAGGTGTGTATTCTAATGAATAAGATAAAATAACCTACCTGGAATCACATCTTTGAGTAGTGTCTGTGCACCAGGGGATAACTTCCCGGAGTATTTACGCAAACCTGCCAACTGTCACACAGTCCCTAACCTTCCTTTTCAGCCTCTCCACCTCTTCTCCCCATATTCTTTAACATTCCTGTCTTCCCGAGGTTCACAAAGCTGAAAGTCAAATACTGTTCGATTTATTTTCACAGAGCATATCATAAACAGCTGGAGAATCTTCAACTTATTTGATGTCTTATGCATAAATTAGAACACAGTGTTAATCCCCTCCAACACACTGAGATTAGACATCCTTTGTTGCCTGTAAACCCCTCTCTCTGTAGATTTTGGCGTGCCTCGCCAAAGCTCTACTCACAAATCAACTCACATAATCTCCAGCTTTGAGCCCTCTGAAATCTAGAGAGGAAAAAAAACCCCCAAAAAACGCCCTAGAAAACTCGATGATTGCAGCAGTAATCTCACACGGGGACATAAAGCAGACTGCAATTACCCCGAGAGAACAAGAGGGCGGCTAAAAATACCCCTGCCAAGTTAGACTCCACTGGCCTAATATGGCAACGCAGGCCCCGTGCTGCGGGTGAGACTGCGGCGGAGTGAACGCTGGCGTTTGTTGACAAAACCGGGGAGGCTGAATTCACAGCACACAGTTCAGCTTCTGAGAAAACACACTCATGATGTTCATTACGAATGCCATTGCTGTCTTTAAGACCCGGGAGACCTTTGTGTGACGCGGGTCTCGAGCCAGCGGCCTTAAGAATTGATGGGTTGCCGTGGCAACCGTGGCTGCGAGGAGCCCTGCGGTTGGGATGCTGAGCTCCAGCACCGCCTTTGTGTTGGTTAAGACAGAATGTCAGGCGGAGGAGGGCTGGCAGTGGATGACAGGATTTGTGTGTGAGTCAACATGTATTCCAAGGTTGTCATGTGCCTCAGCATCATTTATATGAGTTGTGCTTAAGTCAGAATCGTGTGGGGATAACCGTCCGGCTCCGGCGTCGTCTCACCTGACTGGATGTAGAGTGTGGCCCTGCAGGACACGCCGCCCGCCGCGTTGACCGCCGTGACGCAGTACGACCCGGCGTCGCTCGGCCTCATCCGTTTGATCAGCAGGCCGTGCTTCTGGCCGTCGGCCTTAACCGCACGGACGCCGTCGCTCCGCACCTCCACATCGTTCTTCCTCCACGTCACTGAGGAGGCAGCGAGGAGAACATTCACACGGACGGACCAAAAAACAAAACCTCCCACAGCAAATCAGATAGAGCACGATGCACCTAACAAAGACAAGATGAGCTCATTGGATTTGGCTCTTGCAGATTATCGCTGAAAAACATTTGTGTTTTTTTTTTTTTAAAAAAAGGTGGATTTTCAGCTCTGCCCACATACATTCTTTTTCTTTTTTATTGCCTTTTTCTAAAGCAAAAAGCCTCTCCACTTGGGGAAGAAATTGATAAAATGCTTTCTTTAAAATCAAACTGCTTTATGTAGCATTGAGTTTTTATTTAAACCTTTTGAAATACAACTTAAAAAAAGATCTAATCTGTATTTCCTTGAGTCAGAGTGGACATTTGTGCAAAATTTGAAAAAAATTCCTCAACGTGTTCTTGAGATACTGTGTTCACAAGAATGGGTCTCATAAGGCTGGAATGACCTTGACCTTTGACCTGCAAAATCAAATCCGTTGGTCTTAAAGTCAGAACGGATGTATATTATTAGACATAATATTTTTCCTTTAGAGTTATAAGGAAAAGAATAAAGAAGAGTATAATGAATGCTGAATGGGGCATGTTCCCAGTTGTACCTGTAGGGGGCGGGCTCCCGGTAACGACGCATTCGAGTGTGGCCTCCGAGCCGCTAGACGCCGCGGTGTCTACTATTGGCCTCTTGAACTTCGGCCCCACTGCTGGCTCCTCATCGGCAGACAGGTAGGAGTCATCAGGCCAGCCCCCTGAAACAGATCGGGTCAGCTCAACTCAGTTATTGGTGCCAGAAAAACCCAAAAATGGCCAACGTGAGAGGGGCTTATGGTATATGAGGTCTGTGGCGTGGCACCACCTGCCAATCAAGCAAACATGCCACCAAATATACAATCCTGAAATGCTTAAAATCGAGAGAGGAAGTCGTTCCTTGCTTTGGATAAATCAACAATCAGTCAACTAAGTCCCACCTTCCTCTGGAGATCTGTGTTGAGCAGAACGGCCTTTCTTGCTCTTCTGAGCTTTCCCCTCTTTCCTTCGTGTCTTGGTTCCCACACTGCTCGCACCTGTAGCGCCACACTCTGTCTCCATGGGCTCGTCCTCCACCAGGATGGTCGGGATGCTCACTTTCAAGGCTGGAGATGTCCGTCCCCCCTCCGCCTTCCTCCTTTTCATGAGGGGGCTGATGGACGGAGTGGGCGACGGCGTGAGTCTTGGGGGCTTGGGTGGACATTGGGGACCCGGTTCCCTCACAGTTAACGGGGACGCTCTCTTCCCATGTGGGCTCGGGGATCTGGGGTCTGAGATCTGGTCTTTGTGAGCTGCCGGAGAGCTTTGTTTGGCACCCCTGTGTACAAAGACACAAAAACTGTTTTGTAACACTACAAGTGTGGAACAAATATTCAAATTGAGTGAAATTAATCTACTTGAATTTTACTAAGACCCACACGTAAGAAAATCAGTAAAGATTATCTTCACCAAACCTGCTGAGGCTTGTTCTTGTGGCTGATGGCAATGGTTGCCCTGGTAACTGGTGAACTGGTGCAGTCTCCATGGTAACAGAGCTTCTCGTTTTGTTTCCTTGTGATGAGCTTTGCCCCACCTTCTCCTGTGTATCTGGCAGTGTCATCCTATCCTTGCTCCTCTGATGCTCCGGACCTTTGCCCTGCAGAGACACCTGGAAGCTGCCGTTCTCTCCCCTCTCCCCAGCTTTTTGCCCCTCCATGGCTCGCTCCCTCGCCTCCAACATTTTAACCACTTGGGGAGGGATGGGCTCCAGTTTCCCAGTGGTCAGCCGGTCTCCCTGCGACAGCTGCTCGGTGGAATACGCCTTCTTCAAGCTCGGCTTTCCCATAAGTTTCTTGATTCTCTGTAGCTCTTCGGCGAACTTGCTCTGGTAGCTCTGGACCCTCTGGGAGTAGCTGGTCTTGTCCTCCAATGAAGAGGCCCGCTGCTTGAACGCTGCTCTCTTGTGGGCTGCGCCCTGCAGGGTTTCACCTCCTTCTTTACTGGGGCCATCAGTCTTATTCCCACTGTCGTTTGAATCGAAGGAGCTTACTCGTCCAAATCCTGATGCAGATCCTCCGGGCAGATCCTTACTCGCCCTCCGCTCCTCAAAAGCACAGACCTTGTCAAAGATCTTGGGTCCCGCACGAGCTATTTTAGGTGTCATGACAATACTCGACGGCCGGTCTGTCTTAGAAGATTGGGGATCTGAAGGAGTGACTTTGTCCAGGTCCTGGTTAGGGGCGGTGATGCTGTTTTTGTGTGAACTGGGAGGTTGCTGAGCAGAGGACAGGGGCACACTGGGGGAGAGCTCCTGTGATTTGACAGCAGTTTGAGTCCTAGAAGGGTGAGGATTGAGGGGAAACGGAGGTGTGATGTTAGAGCACTGGTGCAGTTGCTGCAGCCGTCGGACGAGTAATAACGGAGGAGACAAACCTCCATTTGTGTCATTTCGTCTTATGTTTTTACTAATAATTTTGAGTTCCTTGTGTTTTGTCTGTGCTTTTTGTGTCTCACTTTCAGACAGCAACACGTCAGTATAGCATGAAATGGCAAAGAATGGAGCAGACATAAAATAACTATGCCCACATATAGCATCTCTAAGTCTTAAAGAACTTAATATGACTGTGGCGAAGTGGTGGACACTCTAAAAACAGGAAGAGTTGGGAATTGTCGGCATGCGGCATCGACAACATGAACAACTTGAAGCGAAAAAATAGCCCTGCTTTACAAACACATCATGCCTAAAAAGAACCTGTGAATCACACGTTCATTAATTTGTGAGAACATTCATGCTAATATTAACCCCATGCATGCCACTGCAACCAATAAAGACATGGTGTTAATCCAAACGTGAGGGGCTGCTCTGGAAAACATGCAGCGGCTATAAAAGAGTAATCACAGTTTTGAGAAGTGCTGAATAATACATGTTAGCAGATTGGACCATTTTGTCCACTATTAATAGCTTTCCAGTTAGACTGAGTCCACACTCAGAGCTTTAAAAGCGCGGAGTCAAAGGAAAGTGTGATATCGGAATGAAAGTATAAGCAACAGAACTGTATGAAAACAGCTTGAATATATAAAATAAATGTAAAAAATGAACCATTTTGCTGATGCAAGTTGGGTTTATGGATGATGTGATGTCCTGTTTTGTCAGTTTTTTCTTTGCAATTTGGGTTTTGTGGCCAGTGTCTTTTGTTTTTAGGTGGAATCCTTAAAAAATAAAAATGCCATGTGCTATAACGGCATAGTAAATGTTCTCCCTCTGTAGAGGCTGAACATGCTCCCATAGTAGTCGCTGCCTACAGAAACACTTTCCTCTGACCCCTGAACGGGCCGGGCCAGGTTAGCGTGAGATGCCCGGATCAGCGGTTCCACGCCCAGGTGACGAACAGGGGGGCCCCCCTCGGAGGGAGCCCCGCCGAGGGCTTGCCTGGCTGGGTTGTTGGGGTCCAGGTGGAGCCCCGGAGGGCGGGAGCCCAGTGTGCGGAGCTCCCGCTCCACCACGGGGTCGTAGCCACCGGGGAGAGTGGCTCTGCGATCGGACACGTCCGGGTTAAAGTCCATCACCCCTCCTCCCTCACCTGCAGAGAGAGAGAGGGCGAGGTTCAACTGCGAGGAAAAGCTGGAGCTGCCACAATTAATCAATTAGTGAATGAAAAGAAAATTAATCAACAACTTTATTACAATTATTAAACATGTGTTGCTTCTAGCTTCACCGTAAAAGTCATAAGATAATTATAAGCATATGAAGGCACGGATAATCAAGGCATGTACTGTATTTTTTGCTGAATTATGCATAAATTACCCTACTATATCAGAATAAAAATGCTTGCAACAAAGATTCTTTCATTAACTGGAAGAGTCATTACCCAAGAAGCACGAATCCTGAGTTAGAGAGACATGACGCTGACACGGAACGGAGTGCAGGAGCGCCAAAGGGTACGACGGATAAGGGGGTTTATTGATTGCTTTGGAGCAGGAAATGAAACCACTTAAAGAGATCCTCCCCCATAACAAATCAGGCGATGACTGACAGCTTAGCGATGAGTGACGGAGATAGGAATGCTTTGGCAGCGAAAAGAAAGAGCAGTCAGCATCTTCGGCTCAACGACGGGACCCCAGAAACAGCCTCCCCAGCTGCAGGCACGAGTGATACAGACTCAGCGCCAAAAAATATCATCAGTTCCTTGTGACGCCAAAAAAAAGAAAGTGAGAAATCTTTTCAGAGGAAAATGGGACAGACTGCTTTCACTTCACTGCAAGGCTTCATTTTTGCGTTCACTAGAAGGCAAAAGGCTTTTCACAGGCCTTCCGTGTGCAGCTCCGCAGGATCAGAACGAGGTCCGTCCGGAGCGAAAAGACTGAATCTCCTGCAGAAATGCATCGTGTTTGCATTTAACAAGGCACTGTTGCATGCAGCTGACGCAACCACAATCTGTTCCTCGAGGAGAACAAATGATGTATCACCTCATCTGATGTTCTTTTTATTTTGTTGCTCCTCTCTGGAGGGACGCCCACCCACACCAAAGCTTAATGCTGTGTGAAAACAGTGTGCACAAGTGAGGGAAGAACATAACAGTTCTTAGCGGCGCAGGAGGAGGGTGTCAATATTTCTGATCTATATTCAGACATCTTGTTGCCTGGTTGGGAACGGGGAGCAAGAGCATGCAGGATCTGCGACGCCAATGCACCAGCACCACTTTAACAGTTTAAACAGTCTTAGTCAGCAATAACGAGGACGTGTCCGGTTTGATACTGTTCATAATTAGTCTCCGATGCTTTAAGGAGTAGATTATTAACTTAATAATTCACAAAATGGAACATTGTGGTGGTCTTTGGTCTGATGTTGCCACGTGAGGATGATGATGGGTCACCAGGAACAATGAGTCCTCCATTTTTAAAAGCTTTAAATAAGACACGTCATGACAGCTTTGCCTCTGCTGACAGAAACCAGATTTGTTCAGCAACAGTGAACTCTGACTCACAAATCTGCTGCAGTCTAAACTACCGGTGACACTAAAGTCTTAATTTCCCAGTCAGACGGATGAAGAACACAGCAAATATGCATAGAGATGCATGTGAAGTCAACCATACAGGGCAGCAGCCAGCAGTTGTTCTTAATATTTATATATCTCCTGATTCATTTTAGATAATGGAGTTTTTTATTTCTATTTTTATCACAGGCTGTGAGGCTGTGAGAATCACACTTTAATGGCCATCATATAAATCTGGATCCAGCGTTCCCTGCTGATGTCATTAAAAATCAAATTAAGTAGGTATCATAATTTTTTTTTACAATTTTTCTGTGTTGACTTGATAAATGACTCTGTTTCTATGTGTTTGTGTAGGTCCTCTGTCATCCAGGTAGACGTAGTCTTAAGTGCTTCAGTTGAAGGCATCTGGACTTCTTTTTGCTTTTTGCCTCTATCAGTTCTTCTGAACATTATTATTATTATTTTTAAATATTGACTCTCTCTAAAGGTGTATTATTTTACTTTTGTTCTCCTTAATGAAGAGAAAGAAAATCGCTGTAATCGATACTATCGGATCGCGATACTTGTAGAATTGCAATTAATCAAAGTCGCGATACAATTGAATTTGGACAAATTAAAATGGTTGCAGTTCATTTGTGTGAAGTGATTAATCACTGAATCAACTTCATTTCAGTTCTCAAAACCTGCATTTTAACGGAACAAATCGTGTAGAGATGAAGTGCAGACTCGAATAACGAATAACGAAACTTCATAAATCTTAACAATTACTGAATGTACTCCAGCTCCATCTCAGCTCTATTTAAACTTAATGCTCCACACTCATTTCCTAATTGAAAACTGGCAAAGCACACATTATAGTGCAATAATTGATGCAATTAGCTTCAGCTCCATTCATCTGGCCTGGATTTTCAGGGCTGTGCGTTCCCTGCGGAGCCACGCAGCCGGAACCAGACCTGAGACAGGTTCCCTGCTGGAAACTAGGGCAGTGTGTCACGCCATGAGAGATTCATGCATTCTGCCGTATCAACTCGTATCCAACCCACAATAACAGCAGCCCCACGTTAAATCTATCACCCCTGCAATGGGTCATAATTTTGCAGATATGTGTTTGGCAGCAATTTCAACACTTTAGTTAATCTCTCTTCTTTCTTTTTTTTTACTGTATAATGTTGCGCACCTATAAAAATACATATTTGATGAGGAGAAATGCCGGATTCTAGATCCAGTACCTGAAGGTCTTCTCCGTCCAGCCTTGTCTTGGTGCCTCCCGGTCCCTTCTTTGGTTTCCATCTGAGGCTCTGTGGTCTCATCCTCTGTGGCCTCAGAGTCTGAAATCAAGACGGGAAACACAGCAGGCGAATTAAGATGGAGGGAGAAGGCTGAAAACAGCCGACTCCTGGTGAAAATGACACTTCACTTTGACTTAGCAGCACAGAGTGTGACGGGTCCTTGAAAAGAGCCGAGGAGCCCCGGAGGGAAATAAATGGGCTGGATCACCAATGTGACATGAACCCAGCTGGGGTTTATAAATGTATATGACTGATACATGCAGGGGAGGGGTATGGTTAGATCATCTTTCCTCGGGTCTTGAACAAAGCAGCAAGTCAAGCTTATTTTCTTTATTTAAACTGACTGCTTTATTCCGCCAAAAAACCCCAAAAAACTAAAAAAATCTAATATTAATTAAATTTTTTTTAGATTTCATTTTTCCCCCTGGAACATTGTATTAAAGCTGTATGTATTTTTTTCTCTGTAATTTTTTGCCTTACAAATATATTTTACATTTTTGATTTTTAATTAATTGATTATTTTGGGGGTTTTTTTGTCAATTGTTCAGATCACCTTCAATAAAGGGATATTCCAAAGGCAAAAGGAAAGAAAAATATATATATTGATATATTTTTGCATTATGACTCCCAGCCTAAACTAACATTTATCCAGATGCCAGAGCTGATTACTCGGTAACCTTTTCGGAGGACCCGGAACCAACATGAACTGATATTTCTGTGCAGCGGTAAACAAATTGCGAGCTGATCAGAGACGCACAGTCACCAAAAAACTGAATCTGGACCCACTAAAAACACAGCATGCGGCAACAGAAATGAAGATGGATGGCATTCGTTTGATTTTATAAAGGAAATTCTTGAAACACAAGACAATTTGGGGGGGGGGGGGGGGGCGGA
>KV751405.1:472101-496308 GCA_001698575.1 Mola mola
GGGTCTTGTCATATCAAACAGGATTACTTAAATTTTGAAACCAGTCCTCTGGATAGGAAGGATCTGGAGTGAAGTTTGTGTACCATGCATACGAAAACATTTATGAGTACAAATGATACAGAAAGCCAGAATCTGTAAATATTTGGACCAAATTTGAGTGATTTCTATTATTGTCTTCCTGGGATATTGCTTGGGGTGGTATGAATGGACAATGATTGGTTATCGCCAGTGAGTTACGGTTTGTAAGGCAGGTCTGTATAAAATTGACAAATTCAAATGGTGTCATCTGCAAAGAAAATATTACAAAGAAAGTGTGTAATCAAAGAGAGGAAAGCAACTGTACAAAAAAATCAAACACGATGCATTTGAAGCTCCCTGATTACTGCATACGTGGTCCGCCTCCTTCATCCAAACAAAGAAAGGAAACTGTCATAAAATTATTATTTGCCACAGAAAAGCCATTAGGAGCAAATTTGAGTGCTGGCATGTCACTCCAGTTCGTGTGCTGAGGGCTGGAAATGACGGTGGCCAATGTTGACAGTGGAGCTGCAACCCGATCCTACCACCTAATCCTAATCAAATCCCAGAGGGTGCCTGCGAATGACACCGTCCCAGCCGGATGGAACACAAACACACGCTCTGCCAGACCAAACACCTGGAGGACAACGTCGGCTTCACCCACACACACTGCCTCAGCTGCCTCGTCAGAATAGACAGCCTAATTAAATGTACTGCATCCTTAATCCATTTGCACATACAATAATATTTAGAGAATGTGAAATCATCAAGGAGCTGTAGATTATATCTGCTTCATTATGAGAATGTCAGCTAGTTACGATCCAGACAAGAGGATGGGGTCAACTGAGCCAGAAGGCCGTAGTATGTGTGGACTATAATAGAAACAGACTGGGCAGATTTAACAGGTTTAAGGTTCAACTGTAGCACATTGGTCCATTAAATGATGAGATTAAAGGATAAAAGGATATAAGAGTTTAAAATATTCTTATAAATTCTTGGAAATGCAAGTAGATGTACATTCATCCTTGATGTTTGCTTCAAAGTCCCATTTAATAAAAAAAACACAATAAAATTTGTGGTATTTGCGCTTTCACTTTCAGAGTACTAATACAATAAAGTATTTCAGATCATCAAAGCCTGTTTACACACCTTTTTTGTTCCCCGCACTTATATTTACATTTAAATCGCAGAGTCAGCCTTGGAGGTGAGTTTCCTTCCTTCACATTTGGTATTTTCTGGAAAAACACAACTATACCGATTCCAGGCAAGCCCTTGAACAAAAGGAATGGGCCAAAACGCATGATTATAAATCAGATTGTTGTTCTCATGAACTGGGGCTTTGTAGAACAAAGCAAAGAAAGCTCACAAATTGAAACCAGTTGAGGAGCAGTAATAGTTGCCTGATGTGTATTTCCTTGTTTTCATTCCCATCACAGCTGTTCTGCTTAATTGAGTATGCATTTGAACATTTACTGCAACAGCATGATACTTCCCATCAACCTGCTAGAGGACCCAACAACCCGTTTTATGCTCTGAATTGAAACCAGCTCCTGCTCACCTCTCGGCTTCCTCCTTCTCGGCCCACTCACACCTTCCCTAACACTTCTCAAAGCTTTCCGAGCATCGAGCAGTTCCTTCCTCAGCATGGCTCTCGTCTTCCTTTGGACGGGCAGTTTAAAAACCGACTGGAGGTCTGCCTCTGCCCCGAAGAACGTCTCCTCCTACAGGGGAAGTCTTCTTTATCTGGATATGGCTAAAAACAGGGAAATTTCTTCAAAATGGTTCAGGACCATTTCATTTCCTCATCATATTATGTCCTAGGAAAGGCCCCCTCTGCAGGAAGTGAGGAATTTGTGCCAATGGCTGCTGCAACTGTACCTTCTCAGCCCATGCTTATCTCCCTTGCCCCCTTCCCATCTTCCTCTGTCCCTTAACTTTCACTGCCAACCTCAGCGTTCTATTTTGAGGCTTGTGTATTACAACCCCTTAAGTTGTACTGTACTTTCCCTCTGCACCCCCTTTCAGAGAGCCTGGCCCCCCTCCCCAGCAATAGCAGGAGATTAAACACTCCGAGCCGAACGACCTCTGCTGTCCTCTGGAGGTCACTCCACTCGGACTACAGGGAGATTTGAAACTCTAGCACAAGGTAAACATGTTGTAATATACTATTGATGGTGTGCTACAACTGTACATACATGATGAGACAGTTACAGGGATGCCAGTCGAAGTCAGACAGCTAAGTTCTCATAAACCTTTGACCTGGAGGGGAAAATTACAGAGTAGTTGTTGATGAGTTAAAGTAAAGTCTTCGTATTGATGTCTTGCAGGTGTGGTATACAATGAACTTTGATTTTAAAATTTTGTTCTTAAATTTGAGAACGAAGATCAATCCTTGGGTACTGCTGAGATTGTCTCTTAAAGGAGAATTCTGGTATTTTTCAACCTAAGCCCGATTTTCTGGGTTTATGGGGGTCAAAATGTACTCAAAATACATGTTTTTTTTAAAAAATTACTATTATATGGAGTTTAGTTTCTAGCACTGATTAGCTCGTCAAGGCTGTACAATGCAACAGCACGAGGCATGAGGAAATTAATTACTTTTTTTCCACCACGAACAACGCTAAAATTCTTATTATAAGTTTCTGGTGACATGGGGAAGATACCTACAGCGTATCGTCTTCTGTAAACACAAGACATCAGTGGAAAACAATGTGTTTCACTGTATTTATCTTTGTATAGCTAATCAATCCTAGCCACTAAACTCCATTTCCAGCAGGGGGTAGATGAGAGCAAGGCAAACACCTTCTGGACAGCACAGGAAACAAAAAACTGTCTGACCAAGGTCAAAACGATGCTCAAAATATTATTACGTTTGGTAACATGGAGAAACTGTTAAGTTCTAGTACAAAATGAATGTTTCTGCTTCCTGTCATTTGCCGAAATGCACTGTTTTCTGTTGTTTTTAACTGCTTTCCAATGTTTACGAAAAACAAATATGTTCATGAACTATGTATTTTTGTGGAGTTTGATCTCACATCGATCCATCGCCAATATTCAAACTTGCTTGAAGCAATTTAAAGCAAACGATAGTTGTGACATATCAATTTTTAGGGGTGGGAGGAAAAAGATTGATTCATGTAAATAAAGATTTTTTTAAATAGCAGAAAGTGGTGGACAATCTGAGACCACTGGTGAGGACACATACACCCTCAATATTTAAAAGTATGGGCACATTTTGGGACACACTTTCTCTCAGAACAACAAGAAAATCACAACAATCAATGCTGTCGAATCCCAATACAACGGGAATTGGGACCTAAGTGTTGTGGTTCAATCGAATCCTATCAATTACGTAAATATTTGCATGAACCATGCTCCTCTACCCTTTTATGAGTAACTGCAGGTCATGTCTGGGACGTCCGCGTGGCTGCATTGGCTCACGCGTGGCTCACAATACGTCAGTGAACTCCCATTATAAAGGGAGCATAAAATACCAGAGGTGACTGAGCTTTTTCAGAGCTTCCATTACTGCTTATCCGGCTTTCAGATCCCTGACAGTATGTTTCTTAAAGCTATACTAAGGGGGACGTCAATAAAGTAGTCTAGACTTTTTGACACAGCAGGACTCTGGTTGCTGGTTGGTCTGATCTCTCAGGTTGATATGTTAAAGTGACAGAGTTGAAAATCTGTCTGAGTCACTGAGTGATGCTCTAAAGCAGCCAGAACGGCCATTAAAACATACAGCACACACATGCTTGAACCCACTATGGACACCTACACGAATACACAAATACACATTCAGCGCATGCCCTCCCCACCAGCGAAACATCACTTGTCTCTCTTTCATCACGCTGACCGTGATTGAGTGTGACAGTGCCGCATCTTGACCATGGTGATGCTATAATTATCTGTAATGTCTGCTGGTGCAATCGGAGATGGCGGCCGGCGGCATCCACACATCACTGGAGCACGAGCCCTGTGGACGGCACGGCACATACCGGGCCATAAATAACCAGGAGGGAAGAGAGAGGAGGGGAGACGTAAGAGGGAGGGCACAGGTTAGAGAGATAAGAAGGCAGCTTGGACCCAGAAAATCGAGAGAAATGGGGACAAAACAGGTTATATTCTACCTGTGCACTAGTAATCTACAAAGAGTCAGAGAAGAAGCAGGAGGCAGTGCTAAGTGTTTTGAGGAAGTGCAAGCTTCCATAAGAAATAATTTTCAATGACAAACCACTTTCCTTCCAAATCGGTGTTAAGAGTGTCTTACTATATCCTTTACATATGCAATTATCAGCTCTATTCATTATGCAGTCCTGAGAATTAAAAGTTCACTGCTAAGGCCTTTTACTGCTGCCTCCTCTATTTCCTAATGTTCCTAAATTGACAGAAGGTGAAACCCAGGTGATTTTCCTTTTCAGGTCAAGTCTTTGGAGGCTTAAGTAAGTTGGGTCCTTAAAAAGTCAATGTCATAGCAATTGTCACTTCAATTTTTATGATTTAACACACAAGCCCAAGTGTCAAGTTTCCAGTTCTGAGAGGAAATTAGAAAAGAAGCAAAACTAGCAGTGAAGGACGAAAAAGAAGAGAGGGAGAAACCGATGAGAAGGAAAACGACAAGCAGATAATGAGAAGCAGGGTGCAGAAAGACTGAAGGGAGAAGATCAGACTGGCCAGCTGGGCCGTGCGTGCCAGCTCATAGCGTGAGAGCTGGTGACATGTGAGCTCAACTGTCAGCTTTCTCCAGAGGCTGTGATCGAACCTACCCAGCTATGATCTCACCGTAAAACTTTGCTCGCGTTACGCACCTTCGCGGGAAATGGATGACGCAAACCGCACAAGAGTATTTATACAACCAAATAGTGTCGTGAGAGCTGACACCTCAACATCAGATAAGCCAATGAGCTTATGAGCTATTCTGTGAAGTCCCGCTGACCCTGACCTCTGAACACCCAATTGTGCAGATATACAACCCCAAAACATAACGGCTGCAGCCTTAAAGCTGATCCTGAAGCATACGAACTCAATTTAATGACTGATACTGCAACAATACCTGGCTGTGAATGAACCATTTTAATGTAAAAAATATCCGTCATTTGGTAGTGGATGTTAGAGTTAGCAACGATGCTCTAAAATTATACCAAATGCTTTTAAGTGGTTAAATATGTTTCAAAGCATCACATCATATCAAGAGAAAGAAGGGAGAGATCAACTTGACAGAAAATTGATTGAAGGACTTTCCTTTGCAACAAAGCTGAGTTTGTTATTGAAACTATTGTTATTGTTATTTGTTATTGTTTCTTTCACCCCAATAAGGTTTTCTTTCTTTACTGATGTCTAAACACTGTCGAAAGAAACACAAGATCGATATTGTTGTGGTATATAAAATGACCTACAATACAGTTGCCAGGGAAAATCCTCAGAAGCTTCACTGACAAATGCTGTCATCGTCTCTACAATGAAGGGCTGAGAAGATAAACTGAGAAATAACAGTGTTATTGAGCTGTCCTTGAGCAATACCCTAAAGCTTGTCCTGAAAAGTCCAAACTGCACATTCACGCTGTTCTGCAGCTGTGAAAACAGTTCCATTTGTTAACTTCACAGCCTGTGTTAAATTAGCAACAACATTGAAAAGGCAGCTGAAAGGAGACAAAATATGCAAAATGTGGAGAAAGGTTAGTGTGACATGGGGAGAATATCATGGGCGTTGAGACACATGCAGTAGGACTGCTCTAATTAAACCTTTCAAAGAGATAATTTACGTCTCGCATGCCCTGCTGTGCGAATGTAAGCTGACAGAACGACCACCCAGAACTGCAACAGCAGGAGGAAGGTTTCTTTTGCACCACACAGCTTGTCTATACAGCTTAATCGCGGCCTCATGGTCCTGTTTGATCAGTTTCAGCATCATCTTACAAATTGCTTCCTCTTCAAACAAACTCCCGAAAAATTCTTCACATATGGGCTTCTGCTGTAAAAGGGTGGATTGCTCTTTCCGGGTTGGGAATGAGTTGGTGCCCAAAGCGAGGGAGTTTAAGTATCCAAGGCTCTTGGGGAAAACATATTACGAGAATTGACAGGCGGTTTGGTCTGACATCAGCTGCAATGTAACCATTGCCCCAGACCACTGTTTTTAAGTGCCTTATTTATCAGTCAGTCTACATTCCAACCCTCACCTATGGTCATGAGCTTTGGGAACTAACCGAAAGAGAGAGGTCGCAGATACAAGCAGCCGAAATGGTCTCAGCCTCAGAGATAGAGCTCCAAAGAGCCAACTGAGGTGGTTTGGGCATCTGGTTTGGATGTCCCCTGGGCGTCTCCCTTTGGAGGTTTTCCAGGCACACCCAACTGGGAAGAGACCCTGTGGTAGATCCAAACTTCCCTGGAGGGATTATATATCTCATCTGGCCTAGGAACACAGTGGAGTCCCCAGGGACGAGCTAGAAAGTGTTGCTACAATGCTTAGCCTGCTGCCAACATGGCTTGATCCAGGGTAAGAGAAAGATAATGCACAGTCCTGATGAGAAATCCACATAATTGTCACAGTTTGTTACAGAAACACAAGGGAATGGGTTAGACCCAGATGGAGATCCCACACACAGAACAGGTTCAGTGATTTATTAATCAAACGTAAGCTCACAGGTAGAGCAGCAGGCAGGGGGTCAAAATCAAGAAACTATCTAAGTAAGGCAAAAAAAAAAAGGATAGGGGCAAAAATATTAATCCAAAAACAAAAGTAAGGTCTTAAAAAGAGAAAGGTAATAGTACAAGGATAGGACACAAGAAACCAGCAAATAACACACTCAAAACTGCTACCAAGACAGCATTATGAAGTAGACCTTTTCAAACTGTGGTCATGAAATCAGTATCACAGCAAGACCTCGGGCCCACACACCTGTCAACAATCTGCAGTAATTTGAACTTTATGTATTCTGTTCACAACCACATAATTATGCATATATGATACAACACGAGTGATTGCCATACGTCCTGCAGACGGCTGCAGGCAGCTTTAAATAACTTGGTGACACAGATGCGACATATTCTGAGAGTAAATCTCGACTTCCTCTGCGAACACAACAAACACAACTTAAAGTTTCAACTGTGGAGCGAATAGAAAGCACGAGCAACAACAGGTGACACTTCTCTGAGAAATCTGAGTCTCTATTTACATCCACCAGCTAATTTTAATTATCTGCTGCTGTTCTGCGGACGTGGAAGTCAGTCAGTCATGATTTAAATAGTCTTTAATGTACAATTGTTTTGTTTGACTAGGATAAGGTTTCAGGGCACCTTGACCAAAGCATCAAGTATAAGGAATGGCAATTAATTTACCCAATTTAAAGTTTTTTTAAGCCTAGACATAAACTACAATCCCAACAATGTCAGTCTATGTTAATGGATTTCCATTAATAAAGATGCTGGATTAAGTTTCACTTGTGTGTGATTACCTTCGCCAAGGTCCATAATGGCCAAAACAGCACTGCAGCTTGTCTCTCCCAGCTCATTGGTCGCCACGCAAGTGTACAAGCCTGCATCGCTGGTGCGGCAGTCCCGTATCCAGAGACCCCCCGAGTCCTGGGCTTCTGACGGAGGAAGGAGCTCATCATTGTGGTACCAGGCCAGTGAAGGCTTTGGAAATCCAGCCACTGACACCCTCAGTCGGATATCGCAACCTGTTCCTACCGCCGCTTTACGGAGTTTACGGGTAAAAACTGGCGGCGTAGGTTCTTGCAATGGAACTCCAGTTTCTGGGACTACCTGGTCCTTGGTGACTTTAGGCCTTTTAGAGGGGATGTTAAGATTGGGGCAGGATCCAGGGCGTTCTGCCATCGCGATTTCTCTTTTTAGTTAGTGACTGTACTTCTTATCTGGTAACTGATTGGGGTATCTAGACTACTGACGGACTCTCCTGCAAGACTCCATTGGTTCAGTTTTCTCTGGGCTCAGAGGAGGGGACACAGGATATTTGACCTGGGCTGTAAAGATCAGAGCACATAGATCAGAATGACATCCAAGCATGTCATTTGAAAAACTTAAAAAAAACAAGATAATCCATATTTAGTCTAATAGAGTAACTTATGAACGGAGTTGAACAATATGCTCTGCCACAAATGACATTGTGTTACTTTGGCTTTGAAGCTGCAAATTTGAACAAATCAAAATGATATTTTCCCAATAACGTGCAAATCAAGATATCTCTGAGTGATTTTTTGATTAAATCTATCTCTTAACGGTCAAACACAATTAAGGGCACAACATTTTTGGAGTACTTTATCATATTAAAAGTATTGTCTAGCTCTTCCATGATTGTCTGTCAGAAGGAAACACGTACTACAAAGTGCAATTTTGGCCCGATGGTCATGCATCTTGATGCCTCGACCGGTTATATCGTATTGCTAGCCTAAGTTGGCGTGTGGTCTTATATCGAAAACAATCGCCCATTTTGAGGTATGTCATGTCATAGGTGAGTCGCATGGCAAAAAATGTTAAGAGTCAAGTGGTAAAAACAAGGGACTGCTGGCATTGTTTTATCAGAAATAAATAGGGCCTTTTTCTAGAATTTCATTAGTTCTAAACACTCTTTAGGGATGAAAATTCAAATTATAGCCTAATATATAAAGTGATTCAAAAATATAATGCATTTAGATGTGCTTCATTTGCTAATTTCTTACTCTACTAATTTGCTGATCCAAAAAGTTTCCTAAAATAGCCTTTACCCAATTATAGAAACAAATGCAACTCACCTCACTTTTGCCAATAAAGCTGAAAGCAATCCCTTTGCACACCCCTGCAAAGTCCAGGTGAAGGTAACAAGATCCATTGAGCAAGATATTTGTCTCAAATCATTTGCCAAAGCCCGACTCTCCGTGTGTCCTTTAGCAGGACCGGGCTATAGGTGTAAGTCCATCCTAGATCATGTAGCATTAGCAGCCCTGACAGTGGTCCTTTCAACAGCTTTAACCCTGGAGAAGACCTGGGGGAGGGGGCGGGTGTTAGGCGGGGAGCAGAGAGAGAAACAGTTTCTCCTAAATGTCGAACCACTCAGGCTCTGCTTCAGTGTGTCCTCGCTCACCACCTTTTGAGTAAAAGAAACACACTTTTAACCTTCTTAGGGGTCTGCGGCTTAAGTCAGCTCATTTTAGCTGTCTCTCTCTCTCTCTCTCTCTCTCGCTCCCATCTCATTGCTTCAACTCCCTCAGGTTGGGAACGACAGCTGCACCACCGCAGATAGGTCACATTTCCCGGGCTGCCATGTATGACCTACACGCACAGACACACATTCCCGAGGCCTTTTAGATAATCTTATCAACCAAAATGTGTGTGTGTGTGTGTGTGTCAAAGAAGTGCGACAGTTGGAGCTGCTATAAAAAGGAAGTCTAAGAATAAAAACAGGAGTTGGTGATTCACACAACAGTGATATAACAATATAACTGCTGGGAACAATCGCAAGAAACATGGCAGAACATGCTGAACGCGTAAAAACTCAAATATTTTGAGAAATTCATTCACATTGCAGTTTTATGACTTTTGCATGTTTTGTATTCATACAATTCCCCTCTAATTTTTCTTTATGAATTAATACATTGTTGTCTCATGTGCTGATAATGAATTGCTTTGCATCATGCAAGTTATTCTTTAACTTGTAATATAGTGGGGTTCTCAAGATGGCTGCTTGGAGGGAGAAGTTGGAACACAATGCTAATTTTCCACATTTTCACATGCAAACATCCCATTTTATGACTTCTTACAAGTTTACACCTCATGAATATTACAACTAGCGAGGGAGCTAATTCAGGAGCTACCGCTAATATACCCCCAACATCATCAAATCAAATATAATCAAATTAAATTTTATTTGTATAGCCCAAAATCACAATTTACACATTATCTCACTGGGCTTTGACAAACTGTACAGATGTGACATCCTCTGCCCTTAGACCCTCGAACCGGGTGAGGAAAAACTTAAAAAAAACCCTAAACAGGGAAAATAAGAAACCTCAGGAAGAACCACAGAGGAGGAATCGTTCTTCCTAGGACGGACAGACGTGCAATAGATGTCACTTGTACAGAACACAAAAACATGATAACAGTTTACTTAGAATGCATAAAACATCCATGAGTCCCAGAGTCTGTCGATTCTATAAATCTGGATGTATGGAAAGTCTAGTGATCCAGACACAGGTGTACTCTGTTGGTCCAGTCAGTCATTGTACTCCATGTAGCAAGATCTGAGTGTTGCTGATGTAGTCACTGAGTCCAAGAGTATGTAGAATCTGTAAATCCAGGGATATGTGAAGTGTAGTGATCGAGAAGCAGGTGTAGTCTATTGATCCAGAAGCCATTGTGATCTGTGGATCCCGATTTGCACTTGGAAATCCAACCTAGGATGCAAGTCACAGGATCTCCTTTCCTAATGTGGCCAGGAGGCATCAGGCAGGACCACAGCAGCAGCTCCCACCGCGACCTAAAAAAACCCGCAGGATGATAAAGCACAACGACTGCGGGGAAGAAGTAAAGTTAGTGTGCGGATATGGACATATAGAGGAGCAGAGAAGGAGTCGGAGTCAGAGGGGGGAGAGAAGAGAACTCAGTGCATCATGGAGTTTTCCCCCAGCAACCTAAGCCTATAGCAGCATAACTAAGGGCTAGATAGGCCAGCCTTAACTATAAGCTTTATCAAAAAGGAAGGTTTTAAGCCTACTCTTAAAATCAGAGAGTGTGTCTGCCTCCCATACCAAGACTGGAAGATAGTTCCACAGGAGAGGAGCTTGATAGCTGAAAGCTCTGCCTCCCATTCGACTTTTGGAAATTCTTGGGATCACCAATAACCCTACATCCTGGGAGCGTAAGGTTCTGGATGAGCGATAGGGTACTATGAGCTCTTTAAGATAAGATGGTGACTGACCATGAATAGCTTTGTAGGTGAGAACAAGGATTTTAAATTCTATTCTGAATTTACCGGGGAGCCAGTGGAAAGAAGGCGGTCCTTGAAATCTGTTTAACATGTGATTTAAAAGACAGCTCCTGGTCAAAGATAACACCCAGGTTTCTGACAGTGGTGCTGGAGGCCAAGGCAATGCCATCCAGATTAACTATGTTGCTGGATAATGAGTCTCTAATGTGTTTGGGGCCCAGCACAATGACTTCAGTTTTGTCAGAGTTTAACATTAAAAAGTTATGAAACATCCAGTTTTTAATGTCCTTAAGACATGACTGTAGATTAGCTAACTGATGGGTTTCATCTGGCTTCATTGATAAGTATAGTTGTGTGTCATCTGCATAACAGTGAAAATGTATGGAGTGCTTTCTAATAATTTTACCTACAGGAAGCATATATAGAGTAAATAGTAATGGTCCAAGCACAGAACCTTGTGGGACTCCATGACTAACCTTGTCATATCTTGATGATTCATCATTAACATGAACAAAATTATATCTATCAGATAGGTAGGACTTAAACCATCTTAGAGCAGATCCTTTAATGCCAATTTGGTGTTCCATCCTCTGTAGTAAGATGTGATGATCGATAGTGTCAAAAGCTGCACTAAGATCTAATAAGACTAGTATAGAGATAAGTCCTGCATCAGATGCAGTGAGGAGGTCATTTGTAACTTTTACCAATGCCGTTTCTGTGCTGTGATGCTTTCTAAAACCTGACTGAAACTCTTCAAATAGACTATTATACTGAAGAAAGCCACATAGTTGTTTCGCTACTGCTTTCTCTAGAATCTTTGAAAGAAAGGGGAGGTTGGATATTGGTCTATAGTTGGCTAAAACTTCTGGGTCTAGGGTAGGTTTTTTTAGGAGCGGTTTAATTACAGCTACTTTAAATGACTGGGGCACATAACCTGTTACAAGGGATAGATTGATAATGTTTAGTAGTGGATTTCTAATTAGGGGTAAAACCTCTTTGAGCAACCTAGTAGGTATGGGGTCTAGTATACAGGTTGATGATTTAGATGAAGATAATGTTGTCGTTAGTTCCTTAAGGTCAATTGGATGGAAGCTTTCCAAACACACATCAGGACTAATAACAGCCTCTATAATTCCTGTTGCTGAACTGGAATCTGTGGAGTGTAGGATATTTTCTCTGATAAGTCTAATTTTATTATTGAAGAAGTTCATAAAATCATTACAGGTGAGGGCTCTAGGAATGCATGGTTCAATAGAATGATGGCTCTCAGTCAGCCTGGCTACAGTGCTGAAAAGGATCCCGGGCTTATTCTTGTTTTCTTCTATCAACGCTGAATAGTAGTCTTTTCTTGCTTGGCGAAGGGCCTTCCTGTATACTTTAAGGCTATCCTGTCAGGCCATGTGTGGCTCTTCCAGTTTAGTGGAACGCCATTTCTTTTCAAGTTTATGAGTTTTCTGTTTTAACTTGCGAGTGTTAAGATTATACCACGGAGCTAGTCTCTTTACTGGTTTTGTTTTCTTTTTAACTGGGGCAATGGAATCGAGTGAAGCACGTAGAGAGCCGGCAGTGAAATCGGCAAGGTGATCAAGCTGGGAGGGGCTAAATTTAAGATATGACTCCTCTGTTATTTTGGGATATGGCACTGAAATTATTGCAGAGGGAATAATTTCTTTAAAATTTTCAACAGTGTCCTCAGATATGCATCTGCTATAATAACTAGTGACTAGTGGTTTATAGTTGATGAGCAGAAATTCAAATGTTAGAAGATAATGATCTGATAAAAGCAGATTTTGTGCAGAGACATTTAAATGCTCAATTTCAATGCCATATGTCAGAACAAGATCAAGGGTGTGATTAAAAGTGTGTGTTGATTCTTGTACACACTGACAGAAGCCGAATGAATCTAACAGTGAGAGAAATGCCGTACCAAGGCTGTCGTTTTCAACGTCTACGTGGATATTAAAGTCACCTACAATAATAACTTTATCTGTTTTGAGGACCAGAGCTGAGAGAAACTCAGAGAGAAACTTTTTACAAATAAAAATTCATATTAGGGTCCAGGTGCTCAATACACTATAACAAACATAATTGGAGTTTTCATGGTTGGATCGGATATGCTAAGAATGAGATTTTCAAATGAACTAAATTGGACAGAATTGAAAATGGCTGCAATTCCACCACCTCTGCCAGTGTTTCTGGGGATGTGTGTGTTAATGTGACTGGGAGGAGTGGATTCATGAAGACTTACACATTCAACTAGGCCCAGCCAAATTTCAGTAAGGCAGAATAAATCAATTATTATCTGATATAAGCTCATTTGTTAATACACCTTTATACGATAGGGATCTGATATTCAAGAGTCCACATTTAAGTCTCTTTTCTTTGTAAACTGCCTCATTAGTGGTGTTGATTTTTATTAAGTTTCTATGTGAACCCTTGTTATTTGATTTAGTGAATTTAGTGAATGTATGTGGACGGGGGACAGACACAGTCTCTATGGGGTTGTAGGTGGATGACTCTAAAGGAAGCGCAGAGAAGCATGTAAGACTGCAACTCTGCTTCCTGGCCTCAACTCTGAATTGTCAATTTGGCTGACTAATAAATCTGGCCATATTTCTAGAAATGAGAGCAGCTCCATCCCAAGTAGGATGGATGCCGTCTCTCCTCATTAGACCAGGTCTTCCCCAGAAAGTTTGCCAATTATCAATGAAACCCACGTCGTTTGCTGGACACCACCTCGACAGCCAGCGGTTGAACGACGACATGCGGCTAAACTTATCGTCACTGGTCAGGTTAGGCAGGGGACCAGAGAAAACTACGGAGTCCGACAGTGTTTTGGCAAAAGCACACACCGACTCAACATTAACTTTAGTGACTTCCGACTGGCGTAGCCGAACGTCATTACCGCCGACATGAATTCCAATCTTACTGTATTTACGTTTACTTTTTGCCAGCAGGTTTAAATTTGATTCCACGTCGCCCGCTCTGGCCCCAGGAATACATTTGACTATGGCCGCTGGTGTGGAAAATGTCACGTTTCGCAAAATAGAGCTGCCACTTACTAGAGGTGGTTTCTCAGTGGGGAGAATCTGTTGGAACCGTGGGCTTCTGCTTAGGACTATGCTTCCTTCGAACAGTCACCCACCTTCCCCGGTTTCCCTGCTGCTCGGAGGAGCTGCGCTCAGTCGACCCGCACCGGCTAATGGGGGCTGGCTAGCTAGCGAAGCTACTGGTTTGGTTTGCAAGGTGCGGATCGTAGCCTCCAAATCACTAAAACTCGCCTCCAACGCAGCAAATAAACTACACTTAATACACGTACCATTATCACTAAGAGAGGCAGAGGAATAACTAAACATGTGACACACTGAGCAAGGGAGAGCGAGAGCGAGAGCGAGAAGCCATCTTTGTGCGCCAAGTTCACTACCTGAGTTGGTTATCGCCACACAGAACGGTTGGAAAACTACTGATACATGTCACAAAAATGAGAGAGACCGAAGGGTGCTTAAGTACCAGGCTTTACACTTTTAGTACCCAGCAGTTAAACAATTAATGTAGTTAAAAACCCTCCCAGATTGTTACCAGGGTACAGCAAGACCACCAGACAAGGACAACAGGAAGTGACGCAATACGCTTACCGCAGTGGCGCAGGCGCAGTGAGTCTCAGGTGAGGCGAGCCGCCTCTCAGGTGAAACTTGGGCTTGAACTCTACGATCAAGCACAACGGATCTTCGACATGGAGACTAGAACTTCGTTGCTGGAAGATACTTCTGGTTTGAGACGTTGCTGCCATAAATCCTGAATTATGATATAGTTCAAACATGAGCAGAAAGTACATTTCAATTTTAGAAAAATGCATAAATTATATGCTCAAAATTGTAATTTCAATCCCTTTTCAGGCCAGTCACTCGTACAGCACGTTTCAACCTTCAGCTATGGCCATGAGCTGAGTTTGGAGGTCTCTTGTTCATATTCTTTAAACCATTATTGAAATGCTCAAGGAATGTGCTTGCTTGTGGTCTGGGCATATCCCTCATATTCTTTCCTTTCCAAATTTTCATGCCCACTCCTGGTGGATACCTGACCTTGACCGCTTCACACCTTTGCAGAGTGGACCACCAGCACCCAACCATGGCAGCGTTAAAACCGCCCATTATGAAAAGACATTTGGTTGGGTCCATAAGGATCCCAATGCAGTCCTCGACCTTTGTCTGCAATAATTGCTGGGTAATACCAACATTAAAGCCTGGAGCCAGATTTTCCTAGAATAATACACTGGAATGAGATGATCTTTGATATTCAGTTCTCTTTCAATGAAAAAGAAGTGCACTGACGCAATGATTTAGCATTTTATTGCAATGGTGTCTATGAGTTCACAGAAAGGTATTGAATATGATCTAACAGAAGGTAAGTCAAGGGCTAGCAAAAGTAGGGTCATCGGGCCTCTTCAGCTCCCAAATTAAAAGAACACAGTCCTGAAAGGAGCTGAGAGATTGACTTATTGCCCAACCATTACTGTCAACATGAAAGAAGGTTTCAGCCCTGATGATGGGCCCGATATGCAGCTCCAACGATAGTGTCCTGATCCGCTGCTTGCTTGTTGTATTTGGCCCAATAATTCCAAAGTATAACTCTTTTACAGCTCCTGGTGGAGTCTGAGGCTCCCCGATCTTAAATCAAAAAAATATCAAATCAAGAACAAGATAAATATCAAACATATTTATGATTTCAAGATGTTCCATCTGCGACAGAATACCGGCAGTAGCCGGGGAGAGCGATCATACCGGGAAGCGTCGCCAACGGGATGATACACTGTCTGTGGAATTACCACAGTAATATCTTCCCTGACGTTGGCTTGTGTGTGGGCTCGAGGTCCGGCTGAACCTTTAGTGCGCGCATTCACAGGATTGGAATGCTAAAAAGGATGATGTTGAAGTCAAATTAAATATTTATAATTAAGTGTACCAAAACTGCTGGCTTACTTTGTGAGGGAAGAACACATCTTTTTTTTTTTTTCTTTTTTTTTTACATGAATAACCCTCGGCTCTCTTTGAATTCATCTTCATATGTAACCACCAGACAGACTGCAAAATCACAATCAACTACCACTTTCTGGGAATTCCTCTTGACTGCGACTACAATCCCAAGTATCTTATTGTGGATTATCTTTGTTACTGATTGATAAGCATATTGAAAGGCTCATGTTATTCATGGTTTTGTAATAAGGTACAAGATTTAAGATGTTTTCTTGTAATTTTCAGAGATTTTCTTTTGCGCCAGAAAGACACAAAGCAATTTGCAAAAAGATTTTTTTTTAAAAAAGTAAAAGCCCGCAAAACAGGGGCCACGTTTAATTTCCTAAAGGCTGTTTTCATATTAGCAACAACAAAGACAAATATTTTGTGAGGAATGAGGGTTTAGTGCCTTCTTCGCATTTGGCTTGTCAACAGCAAATAAACCAGAGGCCAGTTTTGCCGTAAGAATGACTAACTAAACTCTGTGAACTCCAGCACACCGCCACAGGCAGCAGCAGACGTAAACAAGCAAATCACTTGACTCAACACAGCATTAAATCCAATTTGCAAAGCTCGGTGCTGTCAGCTTCTTCTGGGTCCATGCCAGTTTTTGTTGGCTTTGATTTGACAGCTGTGTAGAGATATGGGTGCCTGATTCAGGTACATCCATCAGGCACACATCATTACTCATCTGCGCTTTTCTGAAGCTAATGGAAGCTGAATGACGCTAATGGCAGCTAATTTAACCTAATGTCAGATCAACGAAGCTAATGGCCACTAATGTAAGCTAACAGCAGCTACCTGATGCAAACGGCAGCTAACTGAATTTAATGGGAACCGAACGAAACTAGTAGGAGCTAACCAAAGCTTATGGGAGCTGCCTTAAGCTAACGGACACTATCTGAAGGAAACAGGAGCTAATTGAAGTTACTGGAAGAAAACTGAGGGTAATATTAAAAGCTAATCCCAGCTCTGGGATTGGTCCAGAGGACCCCAACTAGACATCAGGCACAATCTAAAAATTTCTCGTGAGGAATTTTCTAACTGTCTCATCATATCATCTCATCATATAGCTAAAGATGTGCCAACGCTTGCACGGTGAACATTTTAATGTGCTACAGTACAAATGTGCCGAATGACATATTAAATGATTTGTGAGATTATACAAGTCAAATTATTTCTAAATTTGTTCGAGGAATTCTCTAGGAATACGTTTAGGTTGCCTAAAAACAGCGAGATAGTCTCAAATGTAAAACGCAGCAGTTTTTGTTGTTGGTGTTTACGGTTGTTTTCACACATAAGAGCAACAGGTAGAGGTCCATCATGCAGCCTTGCCTGATACTTTGGTGTTTCATCTGGAAAATGGGTTTCGAGCAGCTGGGAGTGATCGAGCGTTTCCCTTTTTTACACGAGAAGCCGAGTCCTGATGCGAGGGAGACTATGATGGGCTGTCCTGGTTACACAGTCGACAAGTCGACGACAGAGTGTCACACCTCGAAAGGACCCCAACAGGGTTCACCTTGAAGCAATTCACTGTGATGATTCGACAAAGCCTGATGGTGGGTCGCTTTCGAAATGTGAGTGAAATTGATATACGGGTGTAAATTATGCTGATACATTCCAAGATTGAGCAGAAGTAAAATTTCATGAGAAAAGATTTTACACCCGTGCCGTGTTTTGGCCGACAGTCACGACACACACTCCTGCAGTGAAGGAGGGATACCATAATACTGCCCTCTACTGGTAAACACAACATATACCGCTTCAAACGTCATTGTCCCTTTGGAGATTGCTGTACATCTGCTGTAATTCTAAAACTGCTTAGACACACAACCTGAACTCTTTCACCCTTTGTGTAATCCCAGTTTTGAAACTACGTTCACAAAACCTCAGATTTTTCCTGGCAAAAGAATTTTATAAATAAAATAATAGCAATAAATGATGCAGTGACTTATTTTGCAGTTCAATGTCCAAAAGAAACATTCAGTTAAGACAAACTTGTGAAAAGATGCACAGTGTGCAGGACTCTTTTTTGTTATCTGCACAATTGTTTCACAATATTTCGGCGTTCAGACCTTCGTCAGAATCCGAATCCTGTTATTGTCCTCATCAACTTGCTGCTGTATTTCACGGCGTTGTTTTAAAGGACTGTGTCATTGATGGGAGTCTCCTGCTGGTATTCTGCTGGGAGAATACAGGAGACTTGCAAATGTGCAAAAGGAAAAAAAAGCAGTTACATAATGTAAAAATCAGTAGCCGGAATATGTAAATATCCCCCCAAAAAATCTGCTGCGATGGGGTTCTGCTCGTTGCCTTTCCACGACCGGGAACGTGGTCTATCTCAGTTCCTCAATTTCATCCACAATTACAATTTTTCCCCCGAGGGTTAACGCACGTTTCCGGAACGGTGGCTCAGTTTCTCGAAACTTAGCTGAAAGGATTTAACTTCTTTGTCAAGTCACTCGAAATCAAGTTCTCTCCTCTCAAAACAGATTCCTTCCACCGACAACAATAGGCAGCCTTTCTGCACAAGTCTTACGGTTCGTGTTCTGGCTTCATGAGGGCATGAAGTGTGTGGAATTTAGTTTCCTCTTTGTTGCTTTGGTGAACTGCAGGGTCCCGAAGTAATGTTTACAGTACTACCGTACATGTATATGAAACACCAATGGGATATTTTTGCAATACGTAGCAAAAGTCAGTAATAGTACTTGTTAGGGCGGCCGTAGGGCGGACAGAACAGATTTGAGATGCTGACACCCATTTGTCCTCCTTTTCTGTAACACTTTCTTTGACCTCTAGCTGAGGTTAGTCATTTCACGTGCGACCAGCAGTCCCAACGAGGTAGACACACCCACACATGTTGCTGCTCCGCTGTGGCTAATTGAGGTGCAGAATTCTTCATAGATTTAGAAATGGGGAATATGGAGGTTGTTGGCCAACCCGGTTGGCCCGTTGGGAACTTACTTTACCAAATCCCAGTTTAGGTTCCTGCTCTGGTTCTTTGATGAGGATATTTTCGATTTTCATGGTGATGTTTGACCCCGCGCTGACCAAGTGGCAAGGTTGCCAGTTACGTTCCTCCACTGTCGCCTTGTCTTGTGCCTCATTAGCGAAGATAAATTCACAGGGAACAGCAGTGGATGAATAACCGTATCAGGCCCAAATACGGGAACCCGGATGCACACGGTGACACGTCTGTCCAGAGTACTGAGGTCCGAGTCGGCTGAAATGGAACACGTTGTACCCGTTTCATCCTTCATCCTCTCGGTGGCCTTCACACTTCATAATAAGGGTACATTAATTAACATTAGTTAATGAGGTAGCACATTACCTAACATATAATAATACGCCACATAACCCTAATAAAGCATTTATTAACCTGAATTAATGATTTATTAATGCTCTCCGTTGAAAACGTGTATCCCTTAAAAGACACTTAAACATGAAAGTCTTTGGTTGTTTTTCCACTTTTCCAGAGATCTCCGATTGTGTATAATATTCTGGTTCCAGATACGCATGTCACGCATGTCCCCCGATGTTAATGCACGTACACTGCAGTGTAAATATTCTTTCTTTGCTCAGCGTGAACACACCTCAGGGGCCAGACGATTTTGACGCCATAATCAATATTTGATGTTCCATCAGTTTGAAAACCTTCGGAAGTTAGCGGCATCATTTTCATGTGGTCGATGATGACTTGTGTGTACCGTGGCGGCTCCGTGACCCCCGAGGCTGCTTATTCGTGCACAAAGGAAGGTGTATAAAAAGCGGCCGTCTGCTGTGTCTCCGTCACTCGTTCCGACTGGTTACCACCGACGAGATGCTGTCCACACGGCTGACAATCATCACCTGTGGGCTGGCGACACTTTCTGAGGTTTTGTGAGGGTAACTGCGATTTTGTTAGTAAAAACGCTGTTCTGTGTCTTTCAGTCCTGGCTGGTGCTTTTTGCTGCACGGGTGAAGGTAAACATCATGATCCATCTTTTTTTTTCCTTTCTTCGTTTGTTCACTTTATTCGCCCTCCATAAAATGACCTCTGATCATTTACAATCGGGCGATTTATTCGCGAAATTTGCTGACTCTGTTGTCCTGCAGGGCTGTACTATGATGTGGCGTGTCCAGGTGTCAACATCTTGCTGCAATGCCGTATGTGTTCTGTTTTTGATACTATACAAGTTACAGTAGCTCACGTGTCTCCCGATCACAACTGGCCCAAATCGTCTTCCATAGCTGCCACTGTTACTGTGCTTTGTGACTTTGTACATTTTGCGGATGTGCAGCTGAGGGACAAGAGGTTGACGTGGTGGCAGTAGACCACGGTGTGGTGAGCAACGCCAATTGCAACGCCAGAAACGTGCCTGCCAAGGTCTCAGAGGAGAAGAAGCTGCATTCACAGATGCTATCTTGGGCCAAGTCTGTGTAAGTGTTCTGTTTACATCGTTTGGTTCCGTTGTTTTTCTTTTGGCCTTTTGAATATGAAACTTTGTTTAAAAGACACATTAAATGACAGCCTTTGGCTTATTATTAACACAGTGAGATGCTTGACAAATGCACATCAGTGATGCGGTATTTTGAGGAAAGAAGCGGGCGAAGGCAAATGTTGGAACAGGTCGATAAGTTCAGGAAATGACATAATTTGACTAATGTAAAATGATATTCACATTGCCGTATTCAAACAGCATCTAAAGGATATTTCTCCAGTTATAAAAACTTGGAAAGATGCAGGCTGGCCAAAGTGGATAGCAGAATGTTCTTGAGGGGTTACACACCAGACGGCTTCATCCAGGTCACCTACGACTGCCTGACTCAGTTTCCCAGTAGGTATTTTGAAGAGCCGAAGAGGGTTCGCGACATGATTCTCCAAATCAAATGAATCGTTTCTCTCCGCAGACACAGAAAAGCGTGAAGCCATTGCGTGTGACGGCGAGAAGGCAACTTTGGCGTGTGGTAATCAAAGTTTGGTGCTGCTTTCTGTTCTGATTTTTGTTCCCAATCAGCTGCTTCACCTCTCAATTCCTTTCACCCTCAGAAAGTGGAAAGATCAACATCGTGAGGGCCAATTTCGGACGAATCGATGAGAACACCTGTACCGACACCCCTTCGACATACACCTTCTGCATGTCATTAGAGGGGGATGAAACTGTGAAAGAAATGTACGTAATCCATTCGCGTTACAAGAGATTTTGAAACATTTGTGTTGAGTTGTGGTTTAGCTTGTTTAGTATCAACACGGCTGGTTAACTTTTGAGCGTAGAATACATTTTTTTTTTTTGTCCGATTCTACATTAATGTCCGGACAGGTGCAACGGTAAAAGCGAGTGCACGGTTACAGCCACTAGTTCAGAGCTGGGGAACCCTTATTCCTGCGATAAGAACCCCGATGTGAAAAATTACCTGGTTGCCTATTACGTGTGTGAGTGATGGGTAAGTGTAACTAAAGACCCAAGCTGAGCACAGCCGAGGCATTCAACGTGTTGCGTGATGGCTAAAGATGTTTTCACTTGTCATCTTTAGGAGACTCTCTTTAGCATCAGCGTCCCTCAGGGGAGCCGTGACGCGTTTCTTCAGTCCTCATCTCAACGAAATTTGATGAAACATTAAAAAGATAACAATGAAACTTTGGGTCTGTTATCTTCTTTGAGGAAGCCATATCTGCAGCAATAAAATTAGATTTTTGTGTCCAGCGTGCTGTTATTATTTTAAAATAATTCCTTAAGGTGTTCTGTGTTGTGGGGTCGAATTAAATATGAATTCTTACACTTAGTGAGCTTGTTGTTGCCTCTAATTTTCTTGTGGTTGATGCAGGAAATGTTTCAAATTTGAAGAAATTGCCAACACTTGTAATATTGGCGCACTTCCATCTTTGTCACTGTCTCGGTGGGCAAGTTAATAAAAGAGTTTCACAAATAAGCGAAATTAATGCACTAGTCAGAATCATGCAGCAAAATTTTTCATTTAAGAGCAAAGTAAATTTGAGTTCATTACCTGCGAGAAGCACAGTGTTTTATATCTGTACAACGTCTTGGTCAAAAATATTCAACTAAGGTGAAGCAGTATGTTGGAGAACATTACGCAAAAGATTACTTGATTATTTTGGATTTGTTTCAATGCAGCCTGTCCATACAACTGATTATCAACAAGAAAAGAACAACAGCTTCACCGCAGTTAACCAGAAAAGATCCCAAAACTGAGATTTTTGAACACATGACCTCTGACACACCTTTGGTCCATGTCGTTCTCTGTATACATTCTCCCTCCTGGACACGTCCTCCAATCTCACAATGTTTCCTCCGCTATACGCAGACGACACCCAACTTTACATCCACATTAAATATACTGATCCTGGTAGCCTGAAACACTCTCAGCATGCATCACAAACTTTCTCACATTCAACGATGATGAAACAAATTATTCTGCTGCAGTCCCCCTGAAGCCACATGTTCCTTTCTGTCCCAAAGTGCTTTTCAGAGTTTTTAAACATTTTGAGCTGACAGAGGCTTGGACAGAAAAGTCCCCACTCACCTCACTGAGCCGCTGAGGATCCACTATGAGCATTCTGCCAAACGGGCGTCACCTGCTTATCTCGTCACATCGGGGTGCGTTTGATATGTGCCACTAAGCGTGCTTGCCAGGCGGTACAACAAATCAGCCATCGGTTGTAGTGGATGCAGCCAAGTTTTTACCTCAGGTACAATAATGCTGAAACCTCACCTGTAATGATGTCAACCAAAATATTAGGGCACATTTAAACATGGTGAAGTAGAATACTTGTTACACAGAGAGTCAAGAAATCCTTATTAAACAAAAGCATTCAGCCAAAGAACGACACTCCCTCTGCTGTCTGAGACACCCACCTGAAATGTCAGCCAACGTTCACTTACAGGGGAAAAAGAATCTGTTAACATCTGTTTTCTGGACGGTCAAACAGCTGATAAATTGTTTCACATTATGAGCAGAATTTTCTAAAGATTCAAGGCCACTCAGATAAAGGAGGCACATGCAGGTTTCAGATACAGCAGAGGAAGGCTTTTTGTTTGGTGGGAAAGCAGGTGTGCGTCTGATACGCACAATGGAAAGTAAACAGGTGAGCATTTAAGATCTTGACAAGGTCAACATATGGCGATCATAAAACAAATGTTTTATCGTAATTTACTGTAGAACTAGCATGGTAGTGTATTTACTGCGTCTGTCTGGGTTTTACAGGAATAACATTGATGCGTCAGCGGCAGTTTGCCTTCCCTTGACACTGTGAAACAGAGAAAAAGATAAAGAACCATCCCAAGGACACCCTTTGGTATCTCCCATTCCTCCATTTGCAGAACAAAGAGGGAACGAGAGGATAATCTTGGAGAGTGACTGTTCAGCTTCTCTGGACCAGTAAAAATAGTCAGGCGTCCTGTTTTGGGCGTATCTGCAGTGTGAAGTGGTCGTTGAAGACTGCAGTCATGGTGTCTTGTGCTCTCCTGATCCTGGGCCCTTTGTGGATCTACGTCCTGCCACATGCCTGCAGGGGAGAGGAGCTTCCCAGAGAAGCCGTGCTGTCCTGGTTCAGAGAGCGAGTTCTGGAGGACCTCGGGCTGCAGGAGCCTCCTCCAACTGCAGCAAAGGGAGCTGATGGGGATGCGGTGAGGCACGCGCCTTGGAGATACTCCCGCACGAAAAGGGCGCCGCAGGTCAACCGTCCAACCGGTTTGAAGCAGGAAACGTCCCAAATTATTCTCTTCCCCACCCCGGGTGAGTCTTTTTTTTCAATAACCTGAATATTGCTTCAATGTGAAGTTCAGTGTCGCTCTTTGACACTGTATCCCTGATTCTCTATCCCATATGTTGTGTAAGTTAGGTGCAAATTGGTTGTTTTGGTCAAGAACTACAACAAAGACTCCTTGTCACATGCACACATTAATTTGACAACATTTGCTTTTATTGAATTTTTATATGTGGAGAAAAATTGATTAGAATCCCAATATGAATCGCGGGGTCAATCGTCCATTTTAGCTCCTGTAGTTGAGGGGCGGCTGTCGGTGGGCTAGCTAAGCGCCAAGGGCTCTCACCGTCGAGGGAGAAACGCGTTCCCGTATGTCCCCGACACTTATCTTCCCGGCTGTAAACCTTGTTATCCCAAAAGGCTCAAAGAAGTCCCTGGAGACCATTAGAGTGCGAGTTGTTCCGAGGTCATAAACCCGAGTCGTTTCCAGACTAAATTTAATCTTTTATTGCCTAGAGTTTCCACGCCTAATTGACCAGAAAAAGACCAGGCAA
>KV751405.1:521628-543195 GCA_001698575.1 Mola mola
TGGTCTCTGGACTTGGACACTTGGACGGAGCCAGATCAACACTTAAAAATGTGTTTGTTGAAGTTTACGCTGTGCAGTCATGGTGATAACTCCTATAATTCCTTGTTTTTTAAAGCTTGATGATACAAAGTCAAAATATTCGCTGCTTGCGCAGAACAGGAGAGTTCAGCTCCCAGCGACTTTGCGAGAGCCCTCACGCCATGGCCTCATGTCTGGGCACATTCGTCCTTGTTTTTGCGAGTGGGGGAACAGATTTTCATCGACTATTTGATTGACTATTTGAGACGAAAAGAAACAACAGAGGAACCAAAACCGGCAGGAGGAGAAAAAGGCTCCACAGACATCTGAAACTGTGAGGTCAATGTGTTCTCAAGATGTGACCCAGAAACCTGGACAGGTTATGCAATATAAACGACATCCTAAACAGAGGGTGTGGAACACCACACCAGCATTAGAGGGCTGAATTTTTTACAGCAGAGTGGCGCCCTCTGCCCACCCCAGAGGGACGTGATTACTCTTTGTTAATATCTGATCGTCTCGGCTTTATACTTTCAGTCAAATGCAGAACCTGTCATCCTTTACCAGCTCTTGGTGACACTGCCAACCGTGTCCACCGCTTTATTTACTTCTGTAAAAGCAGCAACTATTGATTTCTTGTCTCATCTTCTTACTTTTTCCTTCTTTTCTCATTGTGAAGGGTTTTCTTTCATGAATTAATGATCTAAGGAAGGAATAAGTTTCATATTTTAACACCGTAAAGTCCATTGAAACAATTGTGATACCGTGCTCAAAATCTCTATATATTGTAATGTAGAGATTCCAGCCACTGGAATTAGCATGCTATCCAACTATCCACTTTATTTTTTAATAACTTGTGTGCCTGTAGAGGCAACAGTCAGCCACTGTGGCCAGTGTGCAACATGAAGACGAGCTGCATCGCTGGCATTTCAGTCACGTAAAAGTTCCAGCCTCCAGTTGTTACAGAGAATAAACGACATTTATCACCATCCCAAACAGCCACAAATAAGTGCAACACCCCTTAAATAAATTCTATAAATAAATAACAATCGAGGTAAGTTCAAACATTTGGGTGCGATACCGAAATCCCAGTGTTTCTTTTAGACTCCAGGTAATATCTACATTTGGCTGTTGTTCGCAAGTTGTGACAAAAATGTGGAACGATTGAATGAAATAATGAAAATACTTAATGTAATGGTTTGATATGGATTCAAACTATAAAGTAAACTACAGTCAGACGCTGCACTGCATGGCTGTCACAATTGCAGCTTTGTGGTCGAGTTTCGCACATTTTTGCACTTTAGTTGGATTAGTTGGACTTGAGGTTTGAAAAGTCAGTAATTTATTGAGGATATTATTGTTTAGTCAGCATGTCTAAATCACTGACATAAAATATCCCAAATATCCAGGATACAAGTACTGCCATCTTTTGCTTGTAACATAACCTGGAGCCGGAGTCTGCGCCATGGCAACTGAGCAGCATAACCGTGGTGTTGAGTTCGTGCCCGCCCCATTGTGTGCAGAGCTAAGTGTCAATCATGACATCATTATGACAGCATCAAATAACGAATTAAAACTGAACCAATTCAAAACATTGCACTTGAGCATGCACCAGCATGATAAGAACTACATATAATGACAGAACACACCTTTTTTTAAAGGAGTGATTTGAGTTTTTTAATTGGCCCAAATCCTTCCTGAAATACTGGAGGAGGCGGGGCTTAGGACTTGTACTGAAGCCAGGGGTGATCGAGAGGCTTTGGCTTGACTTTAGGGGAGCTCTCATGTCGTCCATCTTTATATACAGTCCATGGTCTTAAGCTATAACTGTATCATTCGGAAGAGGTTAAATACTGCCCCCTAGTGGTTTGGAGCATGTGGCTGGTAATTACATGACGCACCTTTAAATTATTATTATTACTATTACTAATATCAATAACAATAATAATAATACATAACAAAAAGGCATATTAACATAATTATACATAGGAAGCAACATGAAATTTGCGTTATAAAACTAATAGTCTGTGTATCATTTAAATATGTTCTACTCACTGTGTTTCTGATGCCATTTCCAAGAAATAGAACTGATGGTTTGACACCACTAACAGATAGGGAACCTCCCCTGGCTCCCCAAATTTGACAGCTGATGCCTAAAAAGATACACAGGAAAGAAAAAAGGGGATGAGACAAAACAGTTCACATAAGAACGAGCATCAGGGCTGTAAATTCATCACTGCACAACTACAACCTCAGATGACACCAGATGTTTTATGCTCTATAAGGTTTAAAGGGTAACCTCTAGACTTGGGCCTCGGTCAATTTCCTCTGAAACAACACATAAAGTAAAAGCACAAGTGAAACAGCGGGCAGCCCCTGTTGCTGGATAAACAAACATCCCTAAGATGAATAGAGTGGGCCCTCCTGTTTCCAGCTGTGGTGGGTTTGTTCCTGTTCCGCTGTTTGCTCCTTGTCCAGGTGTCTGTGGAGAAAAGCAAATAAGCCTGCTGATTCCAAAAGCTCCCAGAGGGCGATGCATATGAAATAGAGGCCTCAGAGAAGGCCAAGTGACAGCGGTGCAGATGATTGGGCCCCTCTGAGATTTATTGACTGTGTTCATCTTGGCCGGCTGGGAGGAAACCGAAGCTCAAGTCTTGTAGGTATTGAAGATGTAACCAACCATTAAGCTGGAATGTTTTTGGCTATCCAGGAGATGCACGAGAGGACTTTTTCAGACCGCAGCCACAAAAGAAACATTAACGGCAGCATCAAAACAACGTGCCGTTAAATTTCAGAGATCAGTCACACACAAATTCCACCTAAACAGTCGTGCACAGCTTCCTGCCTTAATATTAGATCCAGTGGAAATTTAATGGCCCCGAAAACCTATTTTCTCAATTTATTTCTTGCTGTGAACAATGGAGTCTGACAGGAGCACGTTATTTTCCACCAAAGCGAAGAAAGAGTTGTGAGAGATTTCTGAATATGGTTGCTTTTCTCTGTCGCCTTCTGGCAGATCGAGCATGCAGAGTCGGCGTCGGAGCTCGTTGGTGAAAGGAGTCGCCCTGATTGGCTTCATCATTGCCTTGGAAGAGAAGTGGAGAAAACGAGCAAGCCGCTGAAATTAAGAGGGCACACACAGAGGGTTCTTATTTTTCCGTCCAAACAGAAGAATATGTCGACGTGGCAATCTGAAGACCAAACAATCCCAAAAGCCAACAATCTGCAAACCCCTTTGTGAGGAACACAGACTGTTGCCACCTGCTGGTAGGCACACTTCCCGTCATGCAAGCACAGAATCCACACGCTCAAGGGCTGCTGAGCCAAAATCTGCTGGTGAGCTAGCTTAGCAAGAAACCAGGCAAAAACAGCACTAGAGCAAATATATAAACATGTTATTTGTTGAATCTATTGACACGAGTAAGGATGGAGTTGCATCTCTGCTTCTGAGTGGTACCATTGAGTTGGTGATGTCAGTGTATCCCTGAAAATCGCCACAGCAGATCGTTTGCGTGAGCCCAAAAGCACAAAGAACTATTGGAAAACAGGATTTTAAGTTTTGTGAACCCTTGTAAATATCCATGACGCCTGGAAGGGATTACATTCTCGCCTTTTTCTGACATCAGGAGTGTCCCAAAGGTGGTCTTATATGTAAAAAAATAAATCAATAAATAAATATATATACACTTTCAGCCATATATCCATTTCTTTAAGTCCAATCTACACCAAACAAAACATAAAAATAAATCAGGAGGACCCAAACTTTCAGGGTGACATGTCTCCTTCTGAGCTGCCAGTTTTGTCAAGCATGTATGTTTTGTGTCTGGCCTCAAAACCTTCATGTCAGCAGGACTGTGCAAAAAAAACAATTTGTCTGTCCATCAGGGATTTTTTGTTTGTGCCTCCTCTTTGAAGCATATCCAGAAAAAGCTGTAGGCGATGATTCACTGTTGCGTAGTCCTGTGGGAATTTTGGATTGCCTAGTTTGGATCCAGAGACTGTACAGTAGCATCCAGACAGCTGAGTCAAGGTCATTAAGTTCCTGCCCGCCCAATCGTGAGCAATCATCACCCTACTTTTGGCATCGAGTTACTATAACTGATCAGAAACATACATCAGTGTGATAAGAACAACCTAAAATGACAGAAATCATCTTTGGGAAAAATTCACATGAGTCAATACGCCACGTTTGTTCTGTACGAACCTTCAGAAAAGAACGAAGCTCCTCTTCCTCATCGAAGACCTCCACATCCAGGAAAAGCTGTAGCCGATGGTCCACTGCTGCGTAATCCTCCGAGAGCAGGTCCAAATCATCTACAGATACATCAACAGTGCGTGAGCCGTAAAATAACCCCAAGTGAAAAAATCCTTTCTTTCTATTAAATGACTTGAATGATAACTTACATTAAAAATTAAGGGAGAATTTTCCTGGCAGCAAAGGGAAGACTTGCATATTTTGGGGTTTTTGTTAAACCTTATCCAGATTTTACTCTAGGACAGTGTGGTGTTAGCCAACAGGCAGCGGCAGCAGCAAGGCATTTAAGAGGAAGAAACAGACCAAAGAGCAGCAACGGAGGCTATTCGAACACTGATTAATGGTTAGATTTCTTTCAAAAATGACAGGGCCCGGAGCAGCGGAGGCCAAAACAAACCCTTATCATTTTTGAGTGAGCGCAAACAGATCTGATCGAAACAAGGCGTGTGATCCCTCAGACCATGTTCTTTGCGGTGGTGAAAGGTGTATGCATGCACACACGTACACACACAGGTTGGCTTGTCTTTCAAGACAACGACCTTCTTCAGGAAGAAATGAGTCTCTCGCCCCGTGACAATGGGCGCACTTCAGCGTCCATGCTTTCAGGATGAGTTTGCATTGTGGCTTCAGAGGAACAGATTACGTTGTATTGCCACTGCAATTACAGCACGACAAAAGAAAAGAGAGAAGACACAGAAAGCTATTATTACCGCTCCACTCTCTCACTCTCCAGCTTTCATTCCTCTCCCATCACTTCCAGTAATGATTCCAATCTGTCTTTTTCCACATGTGGTTCATCTAAAAACGGCAGACACATGTGGGAGAAATCGGACGCTGTCGCAGAGGTACAGGGCGATGGGACTTCGGCGCCACACGGCATCCACAACATCACAACGCTTCCCATATCCGCTCGCTTTCTATTATGACAGTCGACCTTAACAGTTTTCGCTGGACGCTTTTAGCGTGACCGTGTTAAGTGTAGAACTCACATCAAATAATAAGATAGCATATTTTACTGCTGTTTAGGCTTTCTTCCTATTAAGAGCCCTGCCAACATCACTGTTACTTTGCACATAAACTATGGGGTGATGACAAGATCTGTCTACTAAATGAATCCGTTATGCGCGTGTGAGTTCCAGCTTCTAAAATGTGACAATTTATGGCTTTTGTCTTTCTGGAGGTTTTGGACTTCTGATCAAACTTTAACTCATTGCTTTGTTCTATGGGAAACAGTTTCTGGGATTTTACACAATTGTTTGACAGTTTTTGTACGTCAGACCAGCGGTTCAAATTTCAGTTGTTGGGGGAAAAACAGAACTGGACCATGATGCAATCTGAGTGGGTGTGCTTTAATTTTAAAGGAATCAAATTTACAAAGTGGGGCTTTTATTGTGAAGTATAAAGTTTAAATCAGATGATGGAACAGATAAAAGGACATGGGAATGGTGGGTTCCAACCCCGAGGCTCGACCAGACAAACGGCCAAACAACCACGATAAACACAGAAAAATATTTGTCACTGTTTGCAGCCCAGAAACAGATGGTTTATGCAGTATTTTTCCAAGTTAAATTCATGAGTTTAACGACATGTTAATACTAATTATGAGGCAATTTAATGCCGTAATTTTTAACTCAAACAAAAAGTAAGTGTCTGGGTTGCCTCAAAATCCCCTTCACAGTTCACTGAACTTAAAAAGAAAATTGAGTAAACTTAAAATGGCTAAAAACATTTTCAATGTTAATGTTACGCTGTAAAAACTGTATATGCACAACAATTAAATTAATGTAACCTACATAGGTACAAACCAGTAAGTGCTGAAAAAGTATCTGGAATGTTGCAGGTAGCCTAACATAAAAACATGCTAACAGAGAACAAGCTCACCACTGGGTGTGGATCTTCCTGCTGGCTGACCTTGGACTCCAGGCGGTGTAGCACCTATAAAGTTGTAGCGGTAGCTCCCAGCCAGATCCTCCTTACTCTGGCAGTCTGTGTTGTAGGAGAGGCTCGAGACGGAACGCTGACCGTCCCCGATGAAGAAGGAGCTTCCCTGGGCGGTGATGAAGGTGGGGCCCTCTGAGGTGGTGGCAGCTTCAGGAGCTGGACTGACGCTAATACTGAAATCTGTGTAATCGCCATGCTTTGAGGTCGAAGGAAACACAGAAACCATGAGATTCTGGTTGAACATTTTTTTTATAAAGTAATTTACAGGCAGAAGAGGAAACCGACCTGATTGGCACTTCGCACGCCGTGGCTAATATCGGAATGATCGTCCTCAATGTCGGGCCTTAACGAGCAGCTGATGGGGGTACTGCTGAGGGGAGCTGATTGGCCAGCCAGCTGGACCACATGATTGCTACCGCACTCTGGACAAATATAATTGTTTCCTGCAGAGGAAAAATAAACAGTAATAGAAAAAAGTTAACTGTGCATAAGGAAATGAAAACGCTCGCCCTTGTGGCCTTAATCAGTAATTGCAAGATCGCAGAAAAATCAACAATTTCAGATATTGTTTTAGCTATTATAGACAGTTGCCACACATCTGACTCGAATGACCGATTTAATCAATCGCATGGAACTGGAGAAAATGAAAATCACTTTGAAAAAAAGAAATTAAAAAAAAAAGAAAACTTTTCCAAAATATGGTAACCATTTATGGATCAATTCAATAATACAACATTTTTGACAAGTGTAAAAAAAAAAATAATAATAATAATAAAAAGAAAACAATTCATATTTTCTGTTCTTCTTTTCATCGTGAAGAGAGGGATGTAATAATATATATTTTCATCGTGATATATATCATCTAAGATTTTAGAATAAATGGCATCTCCTTGTTTAAAAGTAACATAAGTCATCCGTGCAATATAGCAACAGTATCAATATCAAAAATGTTGCGATATTTGATTCTGTTACTCGGTGTATTGTGGTAAGGACTAAAAAAAAAAGAGCCAGAATGTTTATATATACAGTATATACTAGTATATGTCTGATTTAATTAGTATCAATTTAAAAAAAGAATGTGACAGGATAGGTAAAAGATTCTGACAGTCAAATGTCGTGTAACACAAGAAAATGGAGAGAAAACTAAGGAGGAAGAATTGTACTTTGTGTGTGCAGGGCAGGTACTTCTCTAATCTGCAGACAAACAGACAACTAAACCCGGACACGTGCGAATGATAAAGGTATTTATTACCTGAAATCTAATCAGAGCAGCAGACTAAGCACACTAACAAATGGATTATGGTTCCAAGAAATCCCAAAAACATCTGTGGAACAAAGCCTGTGCGCATGCCTGAGCAGGCCCTAATGTAAGGTTTGGCCAAAACGCTGGGAGGCGGCTGCGTGAGCAAATGGGTACTATCAGTCTGCTGCTGATTATAGAGGTGGGAACCCAGTGGAGCGGCCGCTTGACAGTAAAAAAAAAAAAAAAGGCTGCATCCTTTAAGCCCGTCAGAACCAACATCTTGTTCTGAGAAAACAACACAGCCTTCTAAGGAGCCAAGGAGGAGTCACAAAGCGCCCTGACGTCAAGTGATAAACATTTGATTTTTTAGCATGAAATGTGACAGCATGGCAGGTGGAATGTGTGACCTCATTTACCTTCTTACACTTTTGACAGAGGACCCAGATGATGTTAATTAAACAAGTACGAAAAGCTAGCACGCCTGCGAGGCTTCATTTTGAAGTATGTGAAGCTAAGCTAACCCACCTGGGAGAGCCTGTGAATCATTTAGATGCAGCGAATCGGGCTGCTGTTTTAGTGCATGACATTTCTCTGCCCTCCAAAGTTGACAGTTTAATGCCAAACTTCATGTTTCTTGGGCAACTGTTTCACCAATGATATAGCATTTGTTTATGTCAAATGCAGATGGGATTCTGTTTCAAAATGCCTTTAAACATCTGCTCAGGGATCATTTTAACTCCCTTGTTGCTTCTCTACTTCACTCTGTAGCCTTGTATTTACGGTTCGTGACTTTATGAAAACGATGATCCACGGAGGCCCCACCTTGTAACCTTGTAACTCAAAGAATTTGCCACCATCACTCTGGTGATAGACGCCACAGGACCAAAGGAACACACCCCAGAGGTCACGTGACTGAGTATTGACAGGTACAAACCCAGATCTGTTGCACAATGGTATCTCAGTGGATTAGAATTTTTCAGGCACGTCCCACGAGCGTATAGATACTTCAAGCTCGTTGTCACATTCCTCCGGCAGTTTTTGAGGCGGTTTTGTGGCGTCGGAGCTCGGACCGTCCCGTCCGGGGACCCGCTGTCAACGAGGCGAACAGATGCCACGGGGAGTATGATTATTCTTCAAGGGTGTTCAGGGCTGATAGTTAATGCCAAGTGGCACCCACGCGAATGCCAGGATCAACGGTTTCACAGCGGAACTCATTATTAGCGGAACTTTGCACTGCAGAGAAGTGATTGATGTTATTCACTTTATCTGTCGGTGGCGTTACAGCTGATCGGTGATGCATCATCATTGATGTATCCTCGGGTCAACTGTTTGGGATTTTCCGACATCAGACACTTTCGCCCAGGTGAACCAGCTGGGGGTGATCAGTCCCCTGGCCTGCTTCTCAGCAGCAGTAGACCACTGGGCCCACCTGTTCAGTCAAAGCCACCTGGTGGTTTTGTCTGGCAATTGAAGGATATGTGCAGTATATCGTGGAATGAGAGAATAATGTCCATCAATAGCTTTTTCCCTTATGGTTTATATTTCCACCCTTGCAAAGCGGTGGCTGCGACCTGGTCTTGCACACTGGCACGTGGTAACACGTCGCCTCCAGTCATTTCAATGAGGGAAGGGCGGCAGCAGGACAGAGAAGTGGTTGCTCAGAACACGCTCAGATTTTGCTCTGCTGCTCTGAGTTTGCTGTGTTGAACTTTCTGTGGCAGCCGCCTGGTGTTTTTCCCTCCACGGGGTTGTACCAACACTATGACGTTCACCCAAACATCTCCCTGTCATCACTGGCCGGACTCGGCAAGTTTTTACGTCATTTGGATCCCGCTTCATGTTTACTACATGCAGTCTGCGTAACTACAAGCAGACACAGAAAATCCCCTGTGGCCCCCGGGGGTTGGTGAGGACAGATGTTTCCACGTGAAAAAATAACTGCGTAGCAGGTTTCAACCTGTAGGGGGCAGTCACTAAGCATACTTGTACCAATTCAAATACTTTGCACTAGCGTGTCAAGATATGGACTTGAATCAATCAACAACAATAATAAACATCCAAATATCTTGCTTTTCGAAACGTGCACAAAAAATAATGAAATTTCTCAGTTTCAACCTTGGACATGTTGCCAACGTGTTTTTCCTAATTAAATATGGGATTTAGGTGTTTTGTAAATCATTAAATTCTTTTTCGATGTACATTACAGACAGCATCTCAACTTTTTCGGAAACGGGGTTGTATAAATTCGTTAAAAACAAAAGCATTCAAGAGACATAAATAAAGTTACATTTAAATTTTTTAGGCTACTTGAAGGCTTTTAATCCATCTCACCTTTGCCGTCCTCAATCCCCTCCATCGCCTCCTCTTCATCCTGCTCTTCTTCACCTCGTGGCAGCATCACAGATGTTCTCCTGCTGCCTCTCGCCCCTGCCTCCTCCTCCTCCACTTCCTCTTCCTCCTCCCCGCTACCCTGGCCGTGACGTGTGAACTCTGACCCGCAGCGGAGGCACTGCAGGCGAACGGAGCTGGGGCCCAGCTCAGCGTCACGTCGCTGGTTTTCCTCCACCACTCGCGACAGCACGTCAGTCAGAGCCTAATCAGCAAAAAAAAAACAAAAAAAAACGAGTTTTCACACTTTGATAGTCTATTGACACTGTGAGCAACATGAAAAAGTCAGCAAAGAGGGGCAACTGACCCCTTTTTACAGAAAAAACAAACTGGCAAGTTGACATTATTGGCTTTCACCAGCTCATCTGATACACAAGCTGTTTTGCTTACTTACTGATGTGAATAAAATTGATGCTGCGATTGACCTACAACATAGATTTCATAAGTCCCTGACTGCTTACAACAAATCTGAAAATAAAATAATTCTGGAATTAGTGTTCTGGCACAGAGTCGACATTGCACAAGGTGACATTAAGAGGGTTGCAAATGCAGAGTGACATCACATCCAAAACATTTAGGTAAGAGTAGAGGGCAGCCTGTAAACAAGACTAGACCTGTACAGGATGTTGGAGAAGTCAGTGGGTGTTTAACGTGTTTGTGCTTTGACTCACAACGAAAAGCATCTTGTTCCTTTACTGCCAGATTTATTTTGATTATTTTGCGAAATATAAAAAGATCATTTTGCAATACACAAGACAGAAACACTCAGGGGTGTGCGTGTGTGTGCACATCTGAGTTTCAACCTGCAGTGCCTGCTGCGGCTCGTTGTCGAGCAGAATGTAGCATTTCCTCTGTTTGTCCATGCTGATGTAGTTGAACTGAAGCTCCACAGCCGGCAGCGTCTCCTCTAATTCCTGAGCGGAAGAAAGAAAACTTTAAAGATCCCGCATTCATTTTTAACGTGTGGTTTGTGTCTGTTATCAACTCTGAAATGTAAGGTGTAGGAACCCACCTCACCACTAGATGGCCTCACATCTTAAGGAATTTTAGAAGTCAGATAACCATCAGTTATTGAGAGGTTTTTCGCGTACAGCTAAACTGTAAAGTTACACCAGAGTGCATTTAAAATAAGATACGCTGAAGTTGTATCCAAATCAATATCAAAGAAAGGAATCATCAACAGGCCCACAATCAACATTTGATATATTCTAGACTCTGACCCTGTAAATCAAAATGTTTCAAGCATTTCACAATTTTAATTTTGATAATTACGGTTAAAAGCACAATAAATTCATAAATAAAATCTCTAAGTATTAGAATCCCTCACAACAACTAAGTAAAAATCATCAAAAAAACAAAAACAGGCTTGAAATTGTTTACTTTGCTTATGATGATAAAGGAATTTTTGAGAGAAAAACTTTCCAGGATGTTTTACTTTTCTGAGAAGATTCATGCTGTTGCAGACAAACGATGTGGATGAAATCAGTCATAATATTAATGCAGAGTGTCTGCAAAAACAGACTATGAAGAAATGTTATCCGCCTCATCCTCTTTGTCTGCATCATCTGTTTAATAATAACATTTTTACCATCTTTTTGATCCTCCCTGCATCTTTATTATTTCATGTGTGACTGGCCAAAAACTACAGAGGAGAGTTATACTTCTTGTTTAACTCTTTTGTTCCGTTACTGTTTTCTTCTTCACCCATAACTGACTAAAACCGACTGTTTTGTTCTAAATACCTTGAAATCCCAGTCTGAGGTTTATGCAACTGTCACAAAATATTCCATTAACTTTATTATTACTAAACGCACATCTTCCCAGCAGTTTATCCACCCTTCCGGCCCCTCCGCCCTCTCACCCCTCGGGTCCAGGCAGCCTCTGTGGTCTCCACCCGAGCCAGGCTGTTGAGCTCCAGCCGGCACCTCTCCCGGCCGTGCTTCATGTCCATCTCCAGCACCAGGCCCGGCTTGATGCACAGGAACACCTCCCTCCTGGTGCTCCTCTTATCCCTCTGGCCTTCGCCGTCCTCTTCCTCTTTGTCGGACAAGACACCTACGAGGAGGGGGTGACACAGGTCCACTAAGGAGGAAAAAAAGAGAGAGAGGAGTGAGATCAGAAAAGCAAAGATGCTACTGAAGATACAGCAACTGTACCTCCAAGATCCTCCTCCTCTCCTTCCTCCTTGACGTCAATATTCTCCCCTCGTGCCGATGGACTCTGCCCAGGTGAGCCTGCCAACAGGGCGTCCACCACGCTGTCCTCCAAGGTGGACTCCGTGGGCTGCGACCTGTGTCCGGGCCACTGCAGCGTCGACTCGGTCTCCTGGTCTTCGTCCATGTCGGACGTCCCTGCCTTAGGCTCGGACGAGAGCAATGGAGGGGGGAGGACCTCTGGGACCTCCAGGGAGGGCGGAGACGGCTGACGCCCAGAGCTGGTGGAGGGACGTGCTGTGGCGTTAAGGCCGTTGGGGAGGGATTGAGGTTGAGGCTCATTGCCGGCTCCCTCGAGATGATGCTGGTACCTAAGCCAATGCTCACCCAGCATATCCCTGAAGCTGGACATGCGCTCAATCTCCTGCTGGTGAGGGAGGGCAATACCTGCAGGAGCAGTGCCACATTAATATCAATGTTTCTGATATTCACTCATTACAAACCCATTCTAAAAAGTAGGGTTGCTACGTATAATGTGAATAGAAACATGGTGATTTGCAAGTCCTTCTCAACAGACATTCAACTGAATACAACACAAAGACAAAAGTGAAGTAATAAAAGTGGAAACATTAAATATTTTGTCTTTGTGCTGTATTCAACTGAATACGGGATAAAAAGGATTTGCAAATCACCGGATTCTGTTTTTATTCAAATTCCTCACAGCATCTCAACTTTCATAGAATTGAGGTGCGTAGCTGAATACACGTTAATCATCTGCGTAGAAGTTTGGAGTAGTTAAAACTGTCTGAGGTAAAACTCACCATCTGAGGAGGAAAGAAACCTGGACTCATAATCTGTATCACTTCGCTCAGATATGCTGGGCCTCCGCACTCTCACCTTACTCTGAAACACAAAATTTACAACGATCAGTTCATCAGTATTCACCAAATCGCATGAATATATAAATAACAAAACACAAATATGTTGGAGCATGAATCAGCCGTCTGTGGCCTGGCGGTGGTCATGAAGAGGAAAATTTCACTTTCTTACTCTGGATTTCTTCTTCCAAACGTTTGACACTCCCACTTCTGCAATCGTGATGCTGTCACTGAGCTCGCCGGCGCCGCTGGACACTTCCTTTTGACTCTGCTCCGGTTGAAAGGTGACAGGAGGTGCAGTGTGCATCTGGCCGATCAGTTGGCCTGGTCTGTGCAAAAACTGCAGAAGGCATCAATATTAGCCTATTAACTCCATAATTCAACTGAAAATTCACTCATTAACTGATTACAGTGCTTAAACTTACTGATAATTCAGATGAGGACAGCCGTGTGCCGTCAAGTCTGAGCTGTAAATAAGCAAAGTAAGGGAATATTAGCCACATTTATTGGAAGTTAATTCTCCAGTAGTGACCACTAATGATTTTCAATCCATCCAACAGCCAGTGGGAGTCAGCATAGCTACTAAAATATTGTTTTACTAGGGTACATTATGATATTTCTCCTCATAATCTCCTCATAAATGCTCTGACTGGGCTGCACAATGAAATATTGGAATTTTTTGACTGCTGGTGTTTTGCTAAATAATCATCATTAGTGTGGATTTACTGATTGAAGTGGAAGAAAGCAAATATTAGACCGCTAAGATGAATCAGAAAATGTAATCATCTTACTGTAATGTAGCCTTTATCCAGTCATGTAGAAAACACTTAGAGTTCACAGATGGCAGACAGGAAACTGTTTGTCAGCTATTCTGTTGGTGTCGATGGGGCTGCACTTTCAGATAACTTCTCTTTTTACTGTTCTTTATTTAATTTTTACTTACTTCTTTTTGGTTAATTATAGACATTATTACATTGTTAGACCGGACAAAAAATGCGGCGAATGAAGTAAAAATCCAGTTTTTCACTTCAGGCCAGGGTTCGCCTCACTTGGACTATGGATTCTGCTCTGTAAGAATGTACCTGACCAGTAGCTACAGAGGTTCGACACTATGCACCGCAGTGCTTATCTGGCTGCAGCAATCTTGCACACCACTGTGCCCTGCATGCTACTGCTAATTGTCCATCGCTATCAGTCTGGAGGCTTTCACGCTGCACAACTGTTACATGTAAATCTCTTCTTGGGCTCATTCCTCCATATCTGTGTTTATGCGTGCGTGGAAGACAAAATGAATGCGGCCTGTGCTCTCGAGATGTCTTACAGATGTCGGGACCTTGAGTCAGAAACCAATTAAGCATAGAGGCCTTTAAACATGCAGCTCGTTTGTCCTGGAATGATATACAAAAGGACCTGAAATTGTCAGAGCTGATTGGGGGAATTCAAGTCAGTCTTAAAAGGTCAAGAAAATAGCTCTCTTGGTCAATGTAATTGCCTCCAAATATTCCATCTCATTTTGATCATTTTGCCCTGATGTTGCATGTCGCCTGGATGCGGTTTTCTCCTGACTGTGGTGGCTGTGGTACATTTGTACGTCTTTGCTTATTGCTGTACCGGTGTTAACGTTTGGCCAGGTTCTTGGAAAAGAAATTCTGATCTCAACTAACGAACTCGAACTTAAAAAAAATAATAAAAGAATATATGTTTTAATAACAGCGATTAATAAGTGAACACTTAAAATGTTAAGATGTTTAAACAAAAAGGACATTTTGGGAAAAATGTGCAGTTTTTACTTTTCCTAAATTGTCATTTAGTTTTCTGTAGCCTTTAACATAAAATGATTCTTTCTAGACTTGAATGATATGGCTTAAAAGTAATATCCTGATATCTTTAGACTATGTTGCATGTATGTATGATACACGAGATACATATATATCGAGCAAATTTCAAGCTGATGGATTAAAACATTCACGTCATAATTTGCATTTAATAGTCACGGTCATTTGCTGTATCTCACTTGGAGCAAACCATGATACATCGCGTATATACGATATATTTTCCACCTTTAACTCTTTCCATTACAGAATTCAGACATTATAAAACACGAGTTCTCTCTGATGGGGATTTTCTCGTAAATTCTCTTCTCGCTGCCACAGTATTCGAAAAAGTATTTCCTTTCAATGTTTGTAGACTGTGGCAGAAAAAAACTTGTTCCTCCCATTCAATTGTAAATTGTGACCCAAATTGGGGGATGCACGATTCTCGCTCAATTGTCAATCATGATTCTTCACCCCAAGAATTGTGATCACATTTCCTTCAGGTTAATGTTATTTTTTCAGCAAAAACAAATGCTAAAGTCTCTTCTGACAAAACTGCAGCTAAATGCAGCAGGGACACAGATTCTAATGACATGTTTCAGTACAAAAGTGTAGCCGCTGCCAACTAAATGGAAAATATGCCCACATTAAGGCTTGGCAGACTGTTGTATCCTTACAAGTAAGTTTCAACTAGTTGCTGAATTTGTGTAGGAGAGGAATGAAAGTACAGGATGTGCCTGTGCTGTAGGAGCGCCGGCCAGCAGAAACTTGCCCTGGCTCAGGACGCTATTCACCTTCATTAAATCACAATCAACTGTGGACAGAATGCCTTAAAATGATCTCCAGCTATTTGCCTTCACGCAAAAACCCTCTGGATCCGACTCCAAGTAGGAAAGCGAATCAGTTTCTGACCACCTCCTTTTTGCTTGTCCAAGCCGTCACAGTGTCAGGTGACGGACAGCTATCGAAGCCAATCACCACGTGAGTCCGTGAGTCGTGCGGGCGCGCGGCTTGAATGCGCGTGTAGCTTTAGTTAATTACTAGTTAATTACTCACTCTAAGGTTTGCAGCCTTTGGCGAGAGGTGTGGGACGGTGCAATGTCGGTGGGTCTTCTGGAAGTACAGCGGGTTGCCCTCCAGGTTCAGCTACAAGAAGATTTTGCACCCGTTGTGACACTCTCTATTACACCATCAGAAAAACTGAACATGTGTGCACACGCGTGCCTCCCTACCGTGCTGAGGCAGTGCAGCATGGAGAGAGGAGCCAGCTGGGAGTGCTCCAGCAGGAGGTTGTAGGCCAGGTCTAAGTGCTGGAGCGAGGAGAACTGCTCAACACCTGTTGGATCAGACGACACAGCGATGGGTGGAAAAAAGGCTGCCAGACGGGAAATCTATCAAACACAGTGAGGAAAGTGCACACAAACACAAGCCTTTGCAAATATTCAAATATCACGTCCAAACAGGCAGGTGATGTGTTGCTTCACAGCTTGGTGATAAAATCGTCCAAGAAAAGCGAAGGCGCTATTTGTTTTGGAAGGTCCGGGAGCTCAAAACAGATATGAACCAATTGTGCTCTGCTCCCTGTTTTCCCAGATGTTTAGATTTCGCTGGCTCCTTCTACTCGACGCTCTGTTCATAAAAAAAAGTCTCCAGAAGAGGCTTAATGTCAGTGTTGGTTACCGTTTATGGTCTCCAGCTCATTATTCCTGAGGCTGAGTGTGAGGAGCTTGGCCCGGGCGCTCAGGCTGAGCGTTGGCGCCCTCTGCAGGCAGTTGTAGCCCAGGTTCAAGTGCTGCAGCTCAGTCAGGGGCTGGGAGACCAAAACAAGAGTTTTCACAAGCAAGCAAGGAATAAAATGTTTCTCGTATGTGAGAATGAAACAAATGTCAACCTTTAGGAACTCAGCACACTCCCGAATCTTGTTATGGCTTAAATCTAAAGATTTGAGGACGTTCAATAAACTCTATAAAAGAAAGAGAAGGTTGACATGTCATGTCACATGAGGATAACATCGGCTGTGAGGTCACGAATGATGCATCTGTGTGCACGTGTGCTGGTCTCACTAATGACTGGTCAAGGCAGACGATGGAGTTGTAGCTAAAGTTGAGAGTGTGCAGCTCCAGCCATGGCAGTGCAGAGGTCAGGTCACCTCCGCAGAGGGAAAGAAGCTCCTATTAGCCACAAATGCACATTTACCACTTAAATACTTGCTGTCAGTGACACTTGCTGCCAAATGTAATGCAAAAAGAAAAAAAAGAAAGCACCTCCAGGGAGCTGAGGCTCTTTGAACACGTAAAGACCTCCAACTGGGAGTAAACACCGCGAAGTCCCTCCAGACAGTGTGGAGGAATTTGTTTCAGCTGGTAAACAGAGAGACAAAGGGGATTATTTTTTATGTTGATGTTTTCCAGAAAGGAGTGAGAGCAGTTTCAGAATCAGGATTCATGGTACATCTACCTCCAAATACTTCAGAGACTTGAATGGGAAGATTTTCACCACAGACTGCAGTCTCGAGCCCGGCGGATTGATGAGCTGTGTTACAAAATGAAAACAAACAACATGAACTGTGTCACTACTGTTCCCTCCGTAACTAAATTACATTGAATTTTCACTGATGCGATGATGTAAACTGATGAAAGCTACTAATGATCCCAGTGAAACGTCATTGGGAGGTTTTAAATGTATCAGTTAGGGCTGGGCAATATATACCATCATTGTGCTATGAGAAAAAAAAATATACTGCAGTCTGAGATTTTGGTTATCATGATTTGGCACAATTGTGGTCTTTTTCCTTGCTTTAAAGGCTCTATTACAGTGAATCTACGTCATTTTACGCACTTATCAGAATGTTCTTCGAGTTCTAATATCTGCCTCCAGTCACTAAATCCACTATTCTGATAATTATTTATCAACAATCTCATTGACTGTGTCCTGTGTGTCTGGAGCCAAAGGATAAACACTATAGTTCCCTCAAAGCTCAATGAAATGTAGAACCAATGATCACAAACCAGGTCAGTACAGACCATCATGCATTGTGGGGAAGAAAAATGTTTATGTAAATAGGAGAGAGGAAGAACAGAGCAACGTGATCTACAAATGACACTTTTCATTTATTAATTTGGAAAGATATGCTGAGTATAACATGAACTCTTAATATGTTTTGGAGCTAATACTGTATTCTTGTATTTCTGTGTGCAGACTGTGTTAACTGGTTGTAGTTCCCGTGTTTGCACAGTAGATGGCATACGTAGTACAGTGTATGGGGAAGTTGGAATCACCAGGACAGTTGTGTTTGTTGATTGTTTTGTGCCCTTTGTTTGTTGTTTGGCATGCCAGTTATGAATGGATATAACTGTATGTAGATCGATGGAGGTTATTTGTTAAATTTATCCACTTATGTAAAATAAACAGTTGAAAGTGAGTCTCTCAATGGACCTGCTACACGGAGGCCAACGTCTCAGTGGCTTCTATACGTAATAATATGCAGACGTGTAACGATTGATTAGTCGATTAATCAATAGAAAATAAATTAATGGACAACTATTTTGATACTGTTGGTTCCAGCTTGTTAAATATCAGAACTGCCTGCTTTTCTTTGTCATTCCTGGCAGTGAATTAAGGGGTTTTTGAGTTGTTGCTATTGGCTCGAGTAGAGAACAAATTTGAAGACGTCACTTTGGGCTCCGGAAAAAAAAGAATCTGATGAGCTTTTTCCAACATTTTAGAAAATTCCTAAAGTAGATGATTAATCGTGATAGCAACTGGCAGATTAACCAGTGATAAAAATAAGTGCTAGCTGAACAACAGTGATGATGTCATTAATGGTGCAACATAAAAAAGGGTGCAGCAGTGTCTTAAAGTGCTTTTCTCAATTTTCTTTTCAAATTTTTTTCCAGTGAGCTCATTATATAATGCGCTACGTACAGAAGCTCTTTATTAGGAGCCAGTTCGTTCAGATATACAATACTGTTTCAGTTCATCAAGGAATAGTTTCATATTTGGTTTTGTTTCCCTGGTTCAGCATCTATGAAACTTTTGAGGGGGAACATTATGATATATACCGTGTGTTGTGAATTTATTTTAAGGCCACACCAGCCGGCCCTTGTACCAACATTTGCTTGGAAGTAGCACAAAGTTCAGAGACACTTTAAAAGGGTAAAATTAAGTCAACTTCAGGGGTCCTTTTGTCACCTTGAGGGAGATGGTCTTCTGCAGGACGTCAAACAGGAACTGCAGCTGCAGCAGGGACGCGGTGTCGGCCGGGTGGGAGGGCAGCGCCAGGAACCCGTGCTGCTGGCTCCTGGACAGCAAGTACTGCTCGAACAGCCTGGTGAGCTGCTGCAAGCTGGCCGCCGTCAGGGTGAGCGTGCTGCGGCCGTCCAACACCAAGTCGCCTGCGGGTCGGGAGAGACAGCTCAGTTCGCTCTCCAGGGATTTCTTTGGAGAAAATGGAAGCTTAGCTCTGAGATCAGAACCAAAGTGTTTGTCCGTTGCACATCTGGCAGCCAGGTGTGAGGAGAGTGGTGGTGCACAACAACGCTGTGTGCAGGGCGACCAAACATTTACTTCAGGATGTCGACATTAAAACCCACTCCGGATTAATTCTATGTCTATCAGATTAAAAATCTCTGAGCACATAGACACACTTTGATATATCAGTGGGGAAATCTGTAGCTCATGTGACACCCTGATCCTGACCCACAGCGCAAACACACTCTATTTTGTTCTCTTTTTGGTATTTATCTGCAACGTGACGTGAGTGTCCGTCATCACATTACCTTCATTTCGGAGGAGTGTGGCCAGGCTGTGTACGAGAGAGGTCCGGCCACTGTGAGGCGCAGCCATCCTGAAGGGTCCCACAGAACGTCCGATGTTAGCATGTAGCACCAGAAACAACAGTTCCGCAACGTTTCGGCACGCCTGAATCAATGTTACCGCACATTTATGTACTTGTACACGGACACACGTATAGCGAGAAATACCAACGCTGGCTAACGTTAGCGTCCAAAAGTGCAGCTAGCGCGGCTAAGCTAACGCGAACTGACGTTAGCGAAAGCGGTTCCCGCTAAACGAGATGCGACGTACCTGCGCGGTGACAGCGAGAGAAACCGGCAGCTCGCGGTAACTTTTAACCCCCAACAGGTCACAACTGCGGCGTGTCCGTTTTTCCACGCGGGGAAAACACGGACTTCGAGCGGTAAGTTGGTGGCATCATAGTGCAGCCGAGCACCGAGATGTTGACATTCGGCCGCCGTCACATGACCGGCGCGCAGCGCCGCTACGGTGGCCCAGAGAGGCCAAAAAGGCTGTTTCGTCCTGCTGGCTCACAGACAGGGGCGTAATTAAGATGCGTATCAAGGGGGACACACCCCTCGATAATCAATTATAACATGAACATCTCCTTGAATGTATTTATTTAAAAAAAAAACATCCAATTCTACGGCGGACAGCCACGCATTTCCTACCAAAGTTAGGAATTACAATATGCAATAACTAAACGAAAATTACTAGCGCCTCTAATCTTACAGTCGTTTATGTCCTGCATCCTTATGACATCACAGGAGTGCGTATCAGTGGAGAAAGTGCCGTGAGAGGTGTGTTAACCCCTAAAAACTGTACAGTCTCTCACAGGTGGAGATATAGCATCAATTTGTATTTTTGTTTTGTCAAATATGGTGCAAATGTTGACATCCTGTTTATGGCCTTGGTGTTTTAACATTTTTTGTCGCCTATAGTTATTTCTTCCGCTCGAAAATTTAAAACATGAAAAAACCAACATTTATTAACAAACTAACCCATAAACAACTAGCTGCATGTCTCAAGTTAGACACTGTTTAATGTTTAAAACGTTAAATTAATCTCTCTTATTTACCCCGCAAAACATTACGTACAGACCTTATAGAGACATACAGAAGATAATTTTTTTTAAAAATCTGCAATTGCAACACCAAATATATTCAAAGTCTTGTAAGTTGTATGGTACTGAGGAAATGGTAGCTGTAGGTTGTGTCGACTACAGTTGGTGTGGATGTAATCAGGAGTGCAATAGTACAAGTATACATTTGAATTATTATAATACCAAAACGCATCAATAATATAATAATAATTACAATAAATCACATATTTTCAGTTTGCACGTGTAATTATTACGACGAGCAAACATATGTATCGTGTGTCTCAAAATCACTCATTTGCATGTGTTGCTTTATTTTTGGTGGCCACATGGTGGCGCACTGTAGCAAGGTTTCCAGACACAGTGACTGCATGAATTTTGACTCCCCATAACGACCGACAACGACACCGTTGACACACGCAAACGTGCGTGTGTCAGAGAAGTGGGAAGCTGCAGCCTGAACTGGACATTATCTGCATTATGTGAAGCTGGACCCAGCACTTTACATCCTGGACGTATGGCCTCAGCATGCACCTTTTTGTGCCTGCGCAGAGAGGGTTTAATAACTGCCAGCTGTCACGTTTAGCCTCACACCATTGACAGATGTTGGGCAAAGCGTATCAGTCTCGGCACCAATTAAAAAAAAGGGAGGTGGAAGACCGGTCGACCAAAGCGGCTGAGTTATTCGTGCTCATTCTGCATGGCTGCAGACGGTGTTTTTCTATGAAGCAGATGAAGTCACCCAACATGCAGAAATGTCCCGGCTTGTTGCGCGCTCAGCCCCTCGGCTCCGTATTCTATTTCACCGGGAGGATACGTAACCGCGGCTCCATCGCAGATGCTCCACCAGGCTTTTCGTGACCAAATAAAGGGAGAACTTTCCTAATTTGCGCAAGCATCACTTGTTGCTAGGCGGCAAACAAACACACTCGGGCACACACTTCACACGATGCAGCACAAAGAAAAACACGCTCGCACGAGCCC
>KV751405.1:553093-567498 GCA_001698575.1 Mola mola
AATCCCCCCCCTGCACCCTCCACCCGAGGCGCGTTTGTGCCATCTCCCCCCCAGGCATCTACTTCATGCGTACCAGCGCCAAGAATCTCCTCGTGCCCATTGTGGTCCAGAATAACTTCCCACCCTCCTCTTTGGTCAAGGGGTGACTCAAGACAATACAAACACTGACTGTAATGCTACTGAGACAGGAGGGGAAGGGGACGTGCCGGGCTGCAGGGGAGAGGCACAGCTTCTTAACTTGTTTTGGTTTTTTTTGTTTTAGATAGAGTTGTGCTCTATCTACTGTATTATTATCTTCCCTGATGCTGTTGTCCATGTGCTGTGCTGCGCTTTGAGCACACATATGGACATGGATTCGCTTCTATGTCCAAGTGCTCTGCATGTTTGGCATGTTCGTCTTGAAATCATTCTACTAAAACCTTTGTTTAACTTTCTAACTATGCCTGGATGCAGTTTAACGTTAGTAGGGTTCATCCTCTGGGCAGTGTGAACAAATTCCATGGCAGGTCCGTCAAATCAGCTCGTACTCTTCCTCGGCCGGGTCCGGGTCAATTCATCAGCTGGCGAGATATTTCAACCTCATAGAAGAGGCATTTGGGGACCATGAACGTCAATAGGATACATCCTCTGGGGACCATGAATGTCACAAAACACAACATGTAACAGAACAGTTGGTTTCATTAGATCGTTTTACCGGTGTGGTATATTGGTATTGATTGAATCGACAGGTTCAAGATGTTTGCTGGGTGCACAATTATGAATTTTCAGGAAAATGTAGCAAAATTTATTAGGTGGTGGCATAATGGATATAAAACAATGGATCAAGGGAAATACTCAATTGTAAAGCGTCTTTGGCCAGTGGTCTTCGAAGGTTAAAGGTCTAATTGGCAAAGTAACAGACTTAATATAAGGAAAAGGTGTATTGTGAATTGTTGATTACGGATCTAAATCTCTTTTTGTTGTTATTGTTGCTGTCGTTTTGTTCTGCTAAACACCACCTCAATTTAAGACACGTCAACAATGTCCCATTATCTTTTAAAAAGCCTTGTTGATCAGACACTTGCATGTTTTTCCTTAAAACACCAGCATGAAAACAGGTTTCAGCCACCAACTGACACGCCACAGATGAATATAATAGCAGCTATAAGCCAACTCCGTCCACTCCTGTCTCTCTTATGTGTCCCACGGCAGTTGAGAATAATAGTCATTAGTATCGGCATGTAATGTCCCACAGGTTTGATGTGTCCCAGCATGTCTCAGTTTGTGCCGTAGTTTCGGTCCCGTACAATCGCCCCAGAGTTCACCCAGTGGTGCTGGTAGCGAGCAGGATGCCTGGCCTTGAATGCCGCCGTGTCTACATACATGCCAGAGCATGTCCATTCCCTGCCTTTAGATGACTGTTGCGGGCCAGGAAGCCTGGAAGGTAAACATATCTGTAAATTGCTGAGTTTCTGTCTCTAGGAAAACAGTCCCACCAGGCCTTGCAATGGATGATCAACCTCTTAAGCTTTACACGACCCATTTCACACCTCAGATCTGCATGAAAAGCCATATTGAGGGAGGAGATGTACTCTCTTTTTTTCCACATTCTGACGTTAGAAGGGCTAGTTCAGTTTTGGTGAATATTTACACAGTCAGATGAGGGTTTTTACGAAATGTCTTGAGTGTGCACCTTGTGCACAGGCTTTGGGTTAGACTAGCAGTGTTGCGATAGCGTCCAGTAACTTGTGAAATCGGGCGTGAAAGATCTAATTATACTTTTGGCAGTTATACCAAATTTCTAATGCAAAATTAATTTCCAACATCACCTAGCATGTATTATCGTATGGTACATGCTTCAACAGCCTTTGACTTTCACTTGACTTTCAAACACAATGCGTATTCAACTTGGAAAGAATTAGTTGCGTAAACACGGGCGTTAGCAACGATACTAATGAACGTTCTTTTCCATTCAGTTCAAATACACTCAGGCTGTTGCTCTTTGGCTCAGGGAATAGGCTTTGCTACAGTAAAGGGACCAGAACCCTGATTAATTTCAGTAAATACACCTGCTGGCTGTTGTGAAGCTCTCTGTAGCTGTAAAGTTGTTTGTAGCTATTTCAAAATCTTCTTTAATCTTAAATTTTCCGTTCTCTTAGAAATGACATGAAACCAGACCACCAAGACCCAATAGTCCCATAAAGTCTTTATTAGGTTCTTCAATGGGCCATTCCTCCTCTTCCCACCAAGTTCTGTTGAAATCAATCCCATAGTGTTTGCGTAATTCTGCTAACCAACCAACCAATGGTGAAAACGTCACCTCCTCAGCGGAGGTAGTTAAATACAGTTCAGTAAAAGCCTCTGTTTGAGGTTCATTTGTACATTTCAGAGAAGCTACGTCTTCACCACAGCAGCATCAGATTAGCGTCCCTTTGCAAACTGCAGGGCAACACATAAGACAGACATCACATGCATGAGTTTGCCTGATAATAAACAAAAGCCTGTTTGTACCCGCCGAAAGAGGATGGAGCTACATTTCGAGTTGGCTCTTTCCTTATTCAGTCTTTCCGTTCTGCACGGCCCCGGCCAAGTCTACCATTTGCTCAGTTGACCAGAATCTGGACAATCACACAAGACACTTCTGGCCTACGTGCCATCTGGGAATTCAACGTGGATCAGATACAGAATGGAAGCCTCCCGGGCCATTGTGTGAGGATTAACTCAAGCAGTAGACTGGACAGTAGGCCTGCTGCTCTGTTGATACTGCTGATCCTGAGCCCACCGCTGTGGAACAGTTTGGACTGCAGAGGCCTAGCGCCCCCTAAAAGTGGGGTCCTGACCCCCTGTGTTTTGTGTGCGAGTGCACTTCCATTCGTGAGGGAGATCACCGCTTTCGCTGCTTGTCCAATGTGCGCTCATGTGTGCGCCCAGATTGTGCATTTGTGTCAACGTCTCGGTTTCCTCAGATGAGCAGGAGTGGAGGCGTTGCACTTGGTCGCGGTGCAAGATCATGTAAGGCGGCGAAATACAAAAGGCACCCCAGCTGGCAATATTCCCGCATATGTCTGCGCCACTTGTGGGTGCACGCACCTGATTTCAGTTGACTTTTGCCGGATGTCAAATTTAATCAAGTCCGCCACCACCAGGAACACACACAGATACTCACTTTCACTCTCTGTCCTACAAAGGTCTTTCCACAAGTCTGCATGTTCCGGCCTGGCCCTTTCTCAAATGTGATCCGCTTACTGGCCGACTGTTTGACCTTCTCCACTGCCTGCGCTTACTCCCCCTCTTTCCTTCGGTGGTCAAGTGAAGTCCTGCGGCGGTGAATCTCACACCTTCCTGTGAGGGAAAAGAAACTTCAGGCATTGTATTTATCTGAAATATGTTCAAAACTGAGCTCAGTGTAGCTTTTGGAGGAATTTGTATCATTATTTTTTTCTGGCTGAAATGGGTCGGTTTGGAATGACGCTCCTCTTCCACTCCCTTCCCATCAATCCTCAACCCCTAGGTATGCTCTGTTGTCAGAAACAACATGTTGGCTTGGACCTGATGGCCTCTCACATTGTTTGCTCCATCTGTTTGATGAAAGTGGAATTTTTTTTTTTTTTTTTTTTTTTTTTTTTAGGTTGATGTTTAACAAGACTCCAAGGAGAGAAAGATGGTCAAATTCAATGAAAACCGCCTGGAGGAATCACTGGATGGCAGGAACTCTTCGGTTAAGGCCAGGAGGACTCTGCTACATGGATATATTTCTCAAATAGTTGTTTTGGGAGTTGTCATTTTTTTACCCGACCATCATAGCTATTTGAAAGAGACAGCGTTGTTCGAGATTAGACTTAAAATAACATGAAGGGATTAGACGAGGAACCCTGCTGAGATACTTTTTAAACAACCTGGTTGGTGTTAGTTTGACAGCCAATAAACGCATGAACTAAAATGGCATTTATTGCCATTAAACTAAAGTATTCCAAATGGAGGCTTAAGTGGGTTGGTCGTGTTGTCTCCAACTGATAAAGTGGGATTAGTTTGATTAACTCTCTGCGGAGTCGGTGTAACACTGATGGAATCGAATAACTCCAGCACTGAGCACCGCTTAAAGCAGAACGTGTTCCCAGCCACAGATATTATCGTACATTTCAAAACCACTTACACCGTGTCGGCCACCAGTTCCAAGCTAGCAAGCTAACAATATCAAGAAAAGATGCTAACTACTAACACCATGTGCTGGTTGCTGATTTTGGTGCGCAAAAGACATCTAATTTGGGGCTCAAACATTTAATATTGTGGCGTAAAAAGCTCCTACGTTTCCTCTAACGCTAACCCTCTTGAAACCATTACCAACCTAACCTTCCATCTGCTCTTTCAGCGGTCAAGGTAGCTTAAACTGAAGTGCTTGACGGGGCTCAGGGCCTCTGACTCATACAGAGTTGACGTTTTCTCAGACTTTCTTCAGGGCTTTTTAACTGTATCATGTTGAATAAAATATTAGCCATAGCATAGTATTCTTATGTACATTAGAACATGTCTGAAGCGAAAAATCATAAATGGATACATCTCTGTGTTTAGCGACGCGTTTTTACCTGTAACCTACCTGTTGCTTATATAGCACAACGTTTAACAGATTTTACAAACTGATGATGAGTTTCAGACTAAAATTAGAGCCCGACCGTAACATCGATTGTCCGATATTGGTTTCGAAAAAGGTTTTAAAGAAGACAATGCAGAAACAGATGCTTAGGGCGATATGTAATGATTAGATTTTTGTAGTGAAGACTATTGTTTCAGTGCACTTGTGTCATTTCAGACGGTAAGATTTAATTTCTGCCTCCTACACATGTCAGTTACAAATGTTTGATACCTTAATTTGAGGGATTATGCCGAAAAAGTTTGCGCATATCCGCCGATTTGTCCATATCGGAATTATCAGGCCCAAATATTCCATATCGGTCCGACCGAAATGTTTGCTTTAGTTCTAACATACGATTGTATCTTTTGCTGCCATAGTAGTAGATTTCACATTACTTTATCGCATTCGTAGCTCATTAAAGTGGCATTTAGGTTAGAGGTTTTTTTTTTTAACTTTTGTGTCATTTTTGGACCGTTTGGGCCATTTTTACTGATTGAACTGCCTGGTTTTGAGGAAAAAGAGTGTAGTTCCCCAAATATAAGCTTTTGAACGGTGCAATACTTTGATTTTCATTCATTTATCACTTCATCTTAACATTTGCCCATGAAACTGACTCACATTAGTGAGGGGAAAAAAGCCGCCATGGGAGCCTGACTGTGTCTGAGGGTCAGCAGTGGCCAGCTTTTTCTCGACCTGCGAGCTTGTTAAGGGAGCCGCATGTGGCTGCCTCGCTCCATGAGGAAGAAAAAGGGGATGATTTAGCAGCACTTTGAGTTCAGGGTCCAAATTTAGAGCAAATTTTGGTCGTGACAATGAGGAAAACTGTCACAAACACACCAAATTCACAGCGATCACAGGGAGAAAGTGGAAAATCAGCAATACAAGAAAGGGCCACACGAAGGAAAAGCCGAGCTCACCTGCAAGCTTTTACGTTCCGGAGGGTCCAGGTGAGCCTCATCAGCTGACAACCTTCCCCTGAGCTGGCCTGAATTTAATTGGGACTGATCACCGTAAACGGAGGGAGGAATGTCGGAAAATTCAGACAAAAATGTGCTACTCACGTCCCCCTTTCCCTAAGGAAGACTAACTAAGGGAATGAATAATAAACAATGAGCAATAAATGTGGTTGTTGGGACATGGAGGATTGTGGTTTATGGTCAAAATGTGGCCATTTTCAAAAGCCTTCCTTTTAAAACTTTGTCACTCCGAAGAATGACGTGTAGCCCACATGCAGCCCCCGTAAAGCCCAATCCATTACCGTAACGGCAGCAGGGGCGTGACAGTGACGTCCCTACCTGCCCGGGTTCAGAGTTTACATTCTGACTTTGTGAATTTCCCCCAGGCGAGGCCAGCGTGGAGCCGCAGCCCGAGCAGGGTGTGAGCGCGATCCCGGCCGTCCGCAAGCCCAGCAAGGAGGCCACCTGGTTGGGCCACAAGGAGAGCGCCGTGCGTCAGCACAGGCAGGAGATGAAGACCAAGATGAAGATTAACAAGGTGGAGGAGGCGAAGCCCGCGTGGCCCAAACAGGTGAGAGGCGGCCACTGTTTCTCCCATAACGGCCAGCCTGAGACGTAACGTTTTGGCCCCTCTTTCGCTGGCAGCATATCTGCCACGTTCTGTAACAACGGCAACAAAACAAAAGCTGATTGGGCAACACATTCACATGCTTTCCATCGCTCGCTCTGTCCTGATGGAATTGTTTGTAGCAACGTTCCAATGCCTCCGCTATGAGTCTTGTGCAACGGCCATTGTTGTTGTTGTTTTCTGCTTGTAGTCTAGAGCCGTGCGTCAGTTTTTCCATTTAGATTTTCCATTTTAAGTGATTGCCGGCAATATGTTTTTACTTGCTGATGAAAGATCTTTTTTTTTTCATGTCAGTAACTTCTAACAGAACCATACAGCTCATCTGGAGGCGGCAGCTCAAAGTTTTACGACTTTTCCTGAGATTTATGTGCAATCTTCTCCCTTTTTCTTTTCTTTTCTTCACCAAGCACTTATTTAATCAGTTTTTACAAGATGCCCTGTGATTATAATGACACCACAATGCTGTGAATTAGGAGTCCTACTAGATGACTGAGGAAAGTGAAAAGCAACGCAGCGTCGCCCTCCTCTGCTGCAGCTGCCGCCCGTCTTTGCATTCTGCTGCGTTTCACTGCCGCATTTGGAAATCATTTGAGTTCATTTTCAAAAGCCCGAGAGGGAAATACAGTGAAAGGGGATTCAAGCAGTCATGGCACAAAGAAAATGCTTTTTTCTGTTTTTCTTCCCCCTGTATATTTTTCTTTCCTGTAATGCTTCCATCATCATCAGCCGTCTAATTAAAAAGCAGATATTTACAGATGAAACACACATTTGAGCGTCTCAGCTGGGACTCACGACTGAACCTCGTATTTTCCATCCTCCATAAAAAGACACATAGGGGCTTTTGCCCCACCAGGACGTGTAGGTAACTCTGCCCACTGTCCACTGGCAAGAAAACATGATTTATGGTCTTTATTGTGTGTTGGTGTGTATGGAAGACTATAGGGGGCTTTATTGAAATGTATGAAATCTAAAATACATTCCAGTCCACCCATGATGATGTGTAATTGTAGTTGCAGCCGACAGGGGGTGCTGTTTCGCTCAGTGTATTTGACTATAATCCAGTGTGGAGCAAATTTAAGCAGGTTGAGTGTTTGAGAATGAAATATGAGAACCATTTTCGTTGTCAAATTCTTAGATAACTTCACTTTGATTTTTTATTTTGAACCGAAAACAGTGTAGCGACATGCAAAAAAATGTGAATTAAACACATGTTACAGTTATGTTGCATTTAAATATTTTCCTCGAATTAGCAGGAAATGTCAAGTTATGACAAAATTGCATTGTAATGTTCATTTTGATGCCAAAAGAGCATGGTGACAGGCAATAGGTGTCTTTGATGTTGAGTTTGAATATTTTATTTTCTCAGGCAGCTTAGGTCTCTAAAAATGGAATGTCAAATGCCAATTTCATTTTGATTTAACTATGGTCTTAAAATGCCCATATAAATACGGAAAAGTGCAAATATAAATTGGATTGTTGCAATTCCATTTCATTCCATTTCAGTTTTTACTTGAATGTGCACATATATTTGGAAAATTGTAATAGTTTTGTAGATTTCCATTTTAACTTTAATAAAGCCCCGTACTGGCCTCCACATGTGTGCCTTTTATTTGGGATTTTACATAGCAAAAGTATGACTGCTGATTTTATGATATGAAAGATTAGATTTGAATTTTAAATATGATCCTGAGTACAGAACAGTCTTTTTACGCAGCTATCGCAGGAAACTGGGGGCTCTAACACGCCCGACTGCTCCCATACGGGCGTGTGTGCATGACCGCTGTTGCTTGTTTATGCTGTCTTCAAGACCCAGTGTCAGCAGGAGCTCGACCAGATCCTGGAGAGGATATCCAAGATGCCCTTCAGAGATAACCGAGGTCCCCTGGAAGACTTGTACGCCCTGCACATCCCCAACTGTGACAGGAGGGGGCAGTATAACCTCAAACAGGTGATTCCAGGCACCTTGGGAAGCCGGGGAGGGGTGAAGCCACAATAACCACCAAAAAAACCCCCAAAAAACCATTAAATCATATCTTTATCCTTTACATTTTCTTGATTTTCTCTTATAATAAAGCCCAAACAACACAGAAACGTTGCCACGCGTATCTACAACAGCATTAAAACAGGCGTTAATAGACGGCTGTTCTGTGTTTTCAGTGCAAGATGTCTCTCCACGGTCAGAGGGGCGAGTGCTGGTGCGTCAACCCTCACACCGGCCGACCCATCCCATCAGCCCCCACCGTCAGGGGAGACCCCAACTGCAGCCAGTACCTCACAGAGCTGGAGCTGGAGCTCCCCGACATGGCCCAGATGTAGGGTGGCATTAAAAAAAAAAAAAAACAAAAGACAAAAAAAAATCAAAAGAAAAAAAAAACTGTTAAGTACTTGGGAACAAAGAACATCTCAGTAAGCTGTGTACTGTCTGTGTGTATGTGTCTCTAGTTCATTTGAAGACAAAGCCACCAAAAAAGGATTAAGAGATAGAATCCAGCTTGCTGCGTAGGATGTAACTGCAGATTATTCTTAGCGGAAGTAAAGATAAGACTCCTTTTCTCTTACATATTCAGTAGATGTCAGCTGGAGCGTCTTTACTATTTTGTGACGTGCTCGAAGTTGTTGTGAATGTTTTGTACTGTATGTGTTGACAAATGAAAAGCCTTCAACATGTTTGCTGTTGTTGTTGTTGCTGTTGTTGTTGTTGTTGTTGTCGTTTTTGGGTTTGTTTTAGGTGTCGTAGCTTGCATACTACTGTTATGCCTCATTAACAGAAAACGCCATTAAAACAATGATGTGTGCTCGTGTCTGCCTGTGTTTTAATTTGAATTCTAATAACGCGAAGACGGGGTTGCTTTGAGGGGCAGTTGGGAAAATAATTAAAAGACAATCAGTTGGATGTGTCGGGGTGCCAGCCCACCAAAAGTCGCACAGTTACAGCGAAATAGGGCAACTTATTACGGTTTGTCCACTGGGAGGGCACCCTAAAGGACACTCTATTGCATTTTGTCTACTGGAAGGGCATCTTAGGGGCATTTTATCATACTTTGTCCACTTACGGGTGACCTTAGTGGGCATTTTATCATGTTCTGTCCATTGGGAGGGCATTTTGTTGTTATATCAAGCTTTTTGGTGGATAAATTTGTGTTTAACTGAGTATTTGATGCTGTTAAACAAAGGCGGGTGATTGGGGTGGTACGGACAGGAACATGATGGCAATATATGGCAGCGCCTGTGTTCGGGGTATTTTGGCTTCTGGCTTTTTTGCACGGTGGGCTGAACCCATCGCCCATCCTTGGATAGTGTTGGTTGTCGAGACATTCGTAACCTCACGGTGGCGCTAGAGGGAAGGTCAGGGGTTAACCAAAGCCAGTACACCACGTGGTGATCATGAATATCCGTTCAAAATGTACCATCGAGTTGAGACATTTCATTTGGTCGTTCTTCGATCACAGTTTTACCTTCGGCCGCAGACAGAAACAACCTGTATGAATGAGAACCACGAGTGCCTTTAGAGAGAGCAGCCACAGGAGAAATAACAAAGCTGACTCAACATTTTGCCATTTTGGCAGAATTCATGTTTAAGACAGAAGTGCAGATGTTTCTGTGAGTACATGGACTTTATTTAAATATTGATTTGTCATTACAAAAAAAACCAAAACCGAGTACATCGATGACACGCCTGATAAATATTTCACTATAATGTTCACATTAACCTTTTTTTTTTTTTTTTTTTTTTTCTTTTGAGATTCAGACATGTGACACCATGTTGTGCTTACATGTGTGCAAGAATCAACAGCAAGAAAGAGGCGTTTCATCGGGAAGAAGTGGCTGACGAGCCCCCCGTCAATGCTCTCCGTCTACCGCGACGCGGCGCGTTACGCATCAGGAATGTCTGTCGTTAACTGAACGACAAAAAACTTGACTGGGACATTACTAGCTATGACCAGGGTTGAAAACTAGCAATCAAAGAAAAAAATAATCTTTCAAACTACATGTTGTGCTTTCCCTCATTCGGCGACACGATGGGGCCGCATGCAAATCAAAATTCAAAGTGGCATGGGGCAGAAGGCACTAGAATTTCCATACAACTCAGCGACCTTACCCCGACAGCAAGTCCCCGCCGGCCGATACATTTACCCGCGTGGTGACTAATGAAGACCCTGCACGTGCAAACACAAACAGCACCGGGGGGCCTTTGCATACGATTTGCGTACTGCTTGGCGTTTGTTGGACAGTAGCTTGGGCAGGCCGGGCGCGGGATCGTTTAAACTGGAGCTTTTGGTAGTGGAGAACCATAAGGGCACATACAGTACAGTATACACACACACACACACACACACACGCTCCACACATTTACAAACAGTGGATGTGAAAAAAAGGCATGTGGCGAGTGTGAAATAGCTAGTCTTTTACAGTAAAATACAGCTCATGAATGAATTTGGCTCTCTGATGATCGAGGGTTCATGAACGGACGGGACGGTGGCTTTTCATTCCAGAACCCCAAATAAATGTATGGACACATTTGTTTGCCTGTTATTCTTAAAATCCAGATAAGGCTGTGATTGGCCAGCGGTCATTGTATGGTTAGGGTCAGCGATAACTAACTGCTTGACCATATAGGATTTAGGTCCAATAGGGCATTTTTCGTAGGACTGGGGATTTGGAATAATGGCCAGTAAAAACAATGGTATGGCATTTACGAGGGTCCCGTGGGTCTGGCTTCAACCTGAATATCACTGTTAGGGGCTGACCGTCCAAAATACAACCAACTTTGACAGGAAGATGCACACAAAACTCGTCTGATAGTGACCTACTGTTAGAGCAAAATGCACGGCGAGGATAAAGATTTAAACGTAACTGAGCCGTGTCAACATCGTGACTCTGGTCGAGGCCTTACCAATAATCCCTTGGTTTTTGGAAACTTCATGGTGATCATTTCCAAATTGCTCCCTGTTTTGAGCAAAACGTAGAGGCTACTGCTAACAGCTAGGAAACAGTCTCTAACCCGCCCACAAAACGGCAAAATGTCGTACTTACTTGCTACGGATTAAACAAATGACATGCAACGAGATAATCAGTTTTAGAGGTACTGATAGTCAAATTTTGTTACATTTTGACAGAGTAGAGCTAGCTAGTCTTTGTGCTAAGCTAAACAGCCGCAGGCTCTGGTTTGACATTTAAAGGACTGATACAAGAGCGGTATCAATCTTCTCGTCTAACTCTCTGCAAGAAGAGCAAATAAACACGTTCCACCATAAGCAAGAACGGGCCTACGCCTTTCTGAACCTATGCTGAGCGAGCCATGATAGCGATCATGCTGACGCGGCATCTAAGAAGGTCATCAGCAGATTCGTTCCGCCTCCTGCCCACTCATGGGTTTGTTTTCCAATGCGATGACAAAATCATCTCCACCTGTTTTTCCTGTAGCATACAAACTGGATGTTGTTCAAACAGCCAGTTTGTTGCAAGTTGAGTTGCCTGTCGCGTCAGACAATCATTACACTATTAGCTGAACGTCGCTAATTCAGACGAGATCTTTCACGTATTTGTCAGTCTTTCATAGATCATCACCATGACAAAAACAAGGAGAAAATAATGAATTTCAGCCACATTAAAACATGTCTTGTCTCCGAAGTAAATCTAACAATAGAGTCATAGGTGTTATCAATATCATACAAATATATATAATCCTCTATCTTCTATGGGTATAAATGAGCGAGGTTAGCTAACCTCAAACTCAGTACACAGTCAGTGGGGAGACCGAGTTAAGACCTACAAGTGCAGATTTTCACCCCTGAAAAGCTTTTCGGCTCCCCTTGAAAAAGAACAAAAACAGAGACACAACACGGTCCATCACACTTGACCATATATATAAGGAATTGTGCCGTTTTCCTGATTGGCAGTCATAAAGTGTGCTAGCTTGATTGGCAGGTTTAAAGGAGATCGGCGCTCCACGGCAGCAGCCCCGTTCGCGCTCATTCGTTGCTGTTGCTGCTGCTCTCCAGGTCTTTGCACTGCAGGTCGCCTCCGGCGTAGCTGATGCCGGGGATCTTCACGCCGAACCGGTCGACGCACCAACAGATGCCCCTCCTCCGGCCGCGAGAAGGCTTACACTGCAAACCGAGAGGAGAGAAAGCGGGTGAGAGTCCTGGACGGTTAGCGGTCCCTCAACGAGATTAGTAAAGAGGTGTCCATACCTGTCGGCGCTTGAAGAAGCCCTTCTTATCACAGTTGGGGATGTACAAAGAAAGAGCCAAAACCCGAGAAGTGTCCTTCATGCTCTGAATGAGATTATCCAGTCGTCTCCTGCAGGGCCCCTACACACAGAAAAATGTTGCTAGCATGATTGGACCATTATAATGGTTCAAAATGGCCCAGACAGTTTAAGGAATGTCCAAGAGTTTATGAAAAAAAGAGTTGGGAATATCTCTGATATATCCGAATATCTCATCGCGTCTTCACTTACGAACTCTGGCTCCAGTTTGTCAAGGCTGAGTGGCGAGAAGTCCAGGTTGCTGGTCGGCCCCAGCCTGGCTAACTGCTTCTTGCGGTCCTTGGCCTGCTTCATGGCCTGCACCTTCCGGCTGCTGATGTGGTCTCTTCCGTATAAGGGGACCTTGGTTTGGTACTCCGGGACGGGCAGCATGGCGTCATCGTGAGCTTCTCCTTCTGATGAAGACAAAGGCGGACGAGATCATGAGCATATGTTTGAGATTTGTTGACGATTCGTGCAACACTGACGAGGCCTCACCAAAGTTTTGAATAAATTCAATTACGTGAAGCATGAAATGAAGCCAAAACAAAATTTCGGATTAAGCGATAAAATCGTGTACCCGCCCCCGTACCCATCCACCCAACTGCGAGCATGGCATATCACATATCAATCATGATGATTTACACCATTTTAGTAGCATCAAATATTTAATTAAAACACAAGTGATCGAAAAAATGAACAGTTGAACATACATCTTCATGATATCTTTCGGAAATAAACTTTGGGTTTTTTCGCTTTGTTCAAGCCCTAATCTTTATATAATTGAGGGACATGGAGGTGTTTTGGCTTCATTTTTGGGGAGCTCTCTTGTCGTCACTCCTTAGAGTCATTGTATAAAATGCATACTCGTACATATTATGTGTACTAAAATCAGGACCTACTCAGCAACAAAGAACATATCTCAAAAACTCCACCGATCTCCTCAATAGTTCTGCTATTGCAAGCTGCTAACGGACAACGTACCACTTTCTGAAGTTAGCTGACGCTCGACTCACACATGGGATCACTATTAGGAGTAAAACTGTCAGTACAACTGGTAATTTACACCCGAGTTCTACAAATTACAGACAGGCAGAATTAAAATACCCAATGATGCTGCTTATTACAAGCAAGCGTAACATAATGCATGTGCGGACAGGCCTTCAAAGCGCTTCTCGGTTGCCTTCAAGAGGCACTTTCAAGAAGAAGGGTCCGAATCAAGAGATACACAAAGGACGCATGGCGAGGGTGGTAACGTCACGATGCGACATGATTGATGTCACTGCAGCGGCTGAGCTCTTATTTAGCGCAGTTAGTGGCTAGTGGCCAGCGTCGGACTGGATGTGTTGACATACGGGGCAACACAGCCCACATTTATGGCAAGACAGGTTGCCATTTTGGGGTATATGTAGACCAGGGGTTTTCAACTTTTATAGCCGGCGAACTTAAATGAGACATTTAGTCTCGAGCTGGCACCCAGGCCCACGAAAACAGACTATTACACTTGTCATGTGGCGAGCCACCAGAAACAGCCGCAGCCCATTTTTGGGTCCCAGAAAGGACCGTGTACATGCGCCTTTCATCGGTGCAAAAATACGGCTATGTGCAGAAACGTGTCGGGGGGGGGAGTCGGCGGCGCAAACCTCGGCGCTCGCCCCCTCGTCCCACGCCTCCCTATTCGAGGCCAGAGCGAGCGACTGTCTGTCCTTCATTTATAGCCTCCCACATGCATTAGTCTTGTACGTGTCCTAAGCCACAGATGGACAATTTCCACGGCCGTGTCACGCACTTGTTTCCGTTTCATATTCTTGCGGATTGCAAAATTCTGCATGTAACCCACCCGCCGCCCTCTTCTATTCCTGCACTGACGTGACCGCTAAGCTACTAAGCTAACCGGGCTGCAAAACAAGGTCACCGCCACGTTGCAGGCTGCTGATGTTGTTGATGCTCTAAAACCTCCTG
>KV751405.1:569050-591742 GCA_001698575.1 Mola mola
GTGATGCCGAGCAGGGGGAGCAGCGCCAGCAGGGAGACACGCAGCGGCATGGCCTCGTCTCCTCGGAAATGAAGGGGGTGCGTGGAACGGAACACTTATCGGCTGCGTGTTGAGGCGAATCCTTCCTTTGCAAACGGTTCGAGTCCAAACATCAGGCGCATCCACAGGTGCCGCTCAACTCCAGAAATGCCACCGCGGCGGAGGTCCCGAGTATCCGGCTCCCTCTGCAGCAGTCAGTGTCAACAAAAGACACCAGATATCCAAAGAGCACGTTTTCTCCCCCCCCCAGCTGTGATGCCCCGGTGCCGTTTACGCGCGAGCGTCTCCGGCGGGTCCCGCTGCAGGTTGTTCTACCAGCGCGCCTCGCGAGCAAAATGTGTCATCCGTGGCTTTGAGCTCGCCTTTTAAAAAAAGAAAGCGCCAGAGGCGAAGCCTGCAACGATGGGTATGTCAAACAAGCGTCGGAGGGGGAGGCGCACTTGTCAGGTCCGCGCGCCGCGATGCTGATTTCACAGGGCGGGTGCTGGCACGTCTCCAGATCTGCCAGATACGGAACGATGCTCCCGAAGGAGCCCGAACCACACCTCCCCTCCCCGTCGGCAGAGTGGCCGTGCAGTAGCTCATTAAAAACAGCAATCCTTGGCGTTAGGTTGTGTATTTGGGAAGAGGAAAGACGCTCAAAGACGCGTCCATTGAATTCGTGCTTCCTGCTGGGTTGAAAAAAAAAAAAGGTCCCTTTCAAAGAGCAGAATGAAGTTTTGAGAGAGTCTTTAAAGTCACATATTAACGTTTCACCGCAAGCGAGACAGAAACAGATAAATAAATATGTTCCGCCAGACTGGATTTGGGTTCAGTTTGGTGAAAGGTGTCACACGATTCGACAGTTCCACGTGTGCTGAAGATCAAACTTTAGCTTCACTCTCGTCGATCAAAGCAGAAATCCAAGACTTGTGTGACGAGACCATCTTGGAGGATGCAGCCGCGAGTCTTACGTTGACCACAAACACGCCTTTGTCCCCCCCTTGGAGCAGCCAGATGGATACACAGACCCCTCTGCAATCTAACCTGTGTCATTTTCCTCCTCCTTTGTCTGTGGCACCCAACCCTCATTAGGAAGAAACCGAAATTTAAAGGCGTGCTCCAGTGAAAGGCCAAGAGACAAAAAACTAATTCATGTCGGAAAACAGTCGGCGACTGACAGGTGGCGTCTGCAAGCAGGGACGGCCGGGAACAACACAAACGTTTGTTTCGCGTGGAGGAAGGAAAGAAGAGGAGGAATAAACGGGGTGAAACAATGGGTCGCATAATGACGGACTGAATGGGGGCGATCCGTCTCGCTGCACGACCGGGCCCGGTCATGTTGACTGAAAGGGACGGAGGAGGGACAATGCCGACGGTGCGGGAAACGTCCGAGAAGACGAGGGCGACGGACGCTCCTAAAGAAAGAGGGTCTGAACCCGGTTTGTCACACAAGAGAGGCTCCACAAATGCTCAATAGGCTTTCTTCTGCACCACAACGCAGGAAAAATAAAGAGTTCTCGCAACAAGATAGTCGATTATCTCGAGTAACCAGGTCCTGATATCTGGAAAAACTATTACTGTTAGTTCTTCAAATCTACTATTTTTTGTGTGAAGGGTCAGAGGAGGCGCCCGGTACCACCAAAAGAATCCAGTTGGATTGAGGAAGAGGAAAAATATATGTCTTCTAGATTTCTGGGATAAAACTGTCCACTTAAGGCTTTCAAAGCTAAGGGTGGGCCCACGCTTGTGAAACGGGAACATTTTTATAATTCCCCTCAGATATCTTTGGGTTTCTCCGCTTTTGCCAAAGTGCTGCAGCTTTAAACATTTGCACGACGCTGTCTCCGCCGTAACAAATGTGCTCTCCGAAGACCTGCTCAATCACTTCCAGGGCCAGATCGGGGCAAACCGAACTTGGACTGACCTCATTTTATGACTCAACGAGGTCAGCGTCCTTCGAGATAAGTGGCCCGCTCTTGGAAAGCGCCAGTACAAAACACTCGTAATTCACTGGGTGTTTTGGCAGATACTCATATATTTCTGAGGATTGTTGATGATCAGCATGTTTTTGTTTTTAGTAAACAGTCACTGTAGAGACCAAGAGCAGTTAATTTACTGCTCTTGACCCTGGTCATCCTCTTATTGCTGTTTATGACTTCACATTCATTTCTGGGTTTCACGGTTGAACCGAAAGGAGATTTCCACTGATGTCCACCGACTGAGGTTAAATTCCATTTCAAACGTCTGAAAAGTCAGCAAAACTGACCTTTGAAAACTGATCTAAGCCTTTATTCCCTTCCTGCGGCGAGTTTCGCTTCCTCTTCGCGCGTGTCGACGAACCGTATACGTTTGCCCTTGACCTTTGCGCCGTATCAGGTGTCGGGCGACATCAGACGTGGCAGAAAGGTCAGCTCGGTGTCGCCCACGCGCCCCACTCACTGCCCTTATCTCCGGGTTTGTTTTCGAACCCGGAGCGCCATTAAGACCGCGAACCTTCGAGACACATCCGCCCTCCGACGGAAAATAGCCTCCGCCTCTGAGATGTGCCTAAGATGCTCCTGCATGTCTATGAGTCATTAGTTGGGGATTTATTACCTGGAGGCATATTGGCACCGCTAATGTGTCTTCATTTGTTTTGTTTTCTCCAGACGAGAGACGTGGAGGAACCGTGGGGGTTCGTAAACTCCGCCGCCGCCGAGGCTGGGTTTCCCGCATAGCTCGGGCACGAATCAGTATGTGTATAAGCGCCAGATGATCCACAGATGGTGCACGTATAGCTGCTCTGGACAGAAGTGACGGGTGTAGGATTTCCTTTGAAATTAAGCCCAGTGTGCTGTAAGGGGGAGTAATGGTATACAAAATTCAAGGTCCACTACGTCATTTGGCTTGGAATTCAGATCTGAATTTGGCCGCGTAATACTGTTTTCATCCGTTCCACCGCTCCTAGTCCGGCGTGGATATATGAGTAATGCATTCGGGGAATGAGCTGCGTCGCGCCGCTCGGCTCTCAAACGGCATGCACTTTACAGGCCCCGCACACCCCTGTTGCATCAACCCGCACAGGTGTTTTCACTTACCCCGGAGCACCACGTGGGCCTGGACTCGCGCCACGTCTCCCCGTCTCCCCGACTGTTTTGGCGCACCGATTAAAGGCCCGCTCCAGCTATCGATTCGACTCTACAAAACGCCATTTCTGCTTCGTAACATTACACATTTCGACTTTCTTTGTCATCAGAAAAATGGTTTGAATCTAAGCCTACGGGCAATTTGTGGGGATCCATGAATTTGGTTCCCACCTTGTCTTCGCCGGCTGCTCTCTGTTCAACTTTTAAACTAGTCTACTATGGGCTGCACAGTGGCAACTTCCATGTCCATACGTGTGAAAGGAAAGTTTTGTTTGTACAACGTTAAGCTCCATCCCGGCGAGTCGTCAGGTTTGTTTTATTTCGCTTTCGTCATACAAGATCTCAGAAATCCTCTGCTCATTTCAGTCATGACCTGGTCAAAAAAATGTGATTTCCATCAGAGATGGTCTTTATGATGGGAATGAAGGCCATTTTAGAAATGTTGTTCATTCCCATCCCAACTCTTCTGGGGTGTGAACCTCTGGATCTTACTGATCCTCAAGCATCGACCTGAGTGCAAACACTGTAAAATGGAAAATAAAACGGCTAATCGGGGGTCTCGTACACGTCTCACCTCTGATTTGAATTTGAATCCTTCTTTCTCAGCTCGATGAACCTGGCCTGCACACTTTCCTTCCACGTGTCGCATCGTGTCCCCACGGCCTTTATCTCCACACCGTTTCGCGCAGGTGCCGTGGCAATAAAAACCCTCTCGTCTCGAGGGAAGTGACTCTTCGGACCTGAAGTTTCTGACCGCTGTATGGCAGTAATGGCAGTTAGTCAGGCTGTGATTGCTCCTTGCTCTTCCCTGCATGAGTAAAGCAGAAATTAGGTAGGACTATAAAAGGAGACATGCAAGGAGGCTTAAAACGGACTCTTAGTACACCCTGTGTATTGCCAGCTTTAGGAGGCGATTCTCAGTTGTGGCTGCATCAACCCTAACCTCGAGGAGAGGTTCAAGTAGCCAAATTAACTGGAAACACTTGTGCGGGTAAGCCTGTTGTTTTGGTTGTGAACTGAATGCCCTCTTCTGACTGGTTGAGAAAGAAAATAAATTTCAGCTCCATTCCAGGAACTGAATACTTGGAAATCTACAGTTCTACACTAAATGCATCATATGATAGATGGATGTTTAACCAACTAAACATTACACACAAGTGCAGCTCCTCGTAGCCACGCAGCTCCCAACGGTGGGACTCTCCAGAAGGAACACGACAAAATTGCACAAGGTCTCGACCTCTGAAGTCCTCGGATCCAAATTTAGCCAAACAGTCACGAGTTGCTACAGAAACATGGACAGAAAGCTCCAAGCTTCATCCTGCAAGACCGGAAGGAACCACCAAATGAAAGCCCTTAGAGGGCCCCCTGTCCATGTCCTGACTGATCAGAGCTCTTTTGGTGTCGTGAGAGGAACCGATACAGTACCAGGGCAGCTGGTTCTAATGTTGTGGCTGTCTTTTATTTTGAGTCCAAATAGAGGTTAGAAAAAGAAGCTTTCTAGGATTTTTCTTCAATTCGGGGCCGATTTTTTCTGGTCCCTTTTTGGTGTTAAATTACCTCAGTGCGAAGCTGCCATGAAGCGTCGGGCCGACAGATGCTCGGCATGGACCGAATTATCGAAATCAAACCAAGCATGGCTCATCAGAATGATCATTCAGTCTTTGTGTTGACTCGCTAGCGTGTTCAATCTCGCCCTTTTTGGATTTCTAACAGCAGTTGCTTTTTATCCCCCAGGTACTTGCACTGCTTTAACTCCTGCAAGGACGTCTTTCACAGAAAGTGACTCATACTTTGATGATATGGAAGCTGACGCACGTAGGAATCAAAGTTTTAATCTATAGGAAGAGCTTTTGAGGTTCGAGAGGGTTCACTTCATTTAGAGAAGTCTTCAAGTGATTCATCTGTAATTCCCCCACTTATTCTCCGCTGTTGTTCTTTGTCTGTCACGGCCTGGCATTCGTGTCCTGACCTACTTTATCTGTCAGAAGACACTGCTGCTCCACTTGTTCTGGGGGAGATAATGGAGTCGACTTCGGCGACCACTGAGCGGAAAGGAGCGATCAAAAGCGGAGAAAAAGGAGCGAGCTCAGCACAAAATTGTTTCGGATGTGCGATACAATCTACGGGAAACAGTGCTCCAGGATCGCATTTCTCCTCAGACCTCGGGCCGAGGTGCTGCCTTACAGGAGAGTCAGGAGAGAAAAAGTAAGCCAAACAATGAAGAAATCCTGGTTAAAACGACGGTTTCAACGGTGTGATTGGAAATAGTTTTCAGTTTTTTTGCCTACAGATCACACACAAAGTTAGCCAAACGGTATATAATTCCCTATTCATTAAACATAAAGTGTTTTAATTTGTTTGTTTTAATTTTAAGGCTTTTATTTACTGTTGGGCCTTGGATATGAAAATTGAATAGTGAAATATATATATTACATGTAATGTTTCAAGAACATATTAACAATGAATTCAATAATCCAATAACTAATGAAAAATCTGGATATTCTAGTTTTATTTAGAAGCACTAGCACTTTTTTTTTTTTTTTTTTCCCCTCATTTGTGTCCTTATTTTGCACTTTTAACTGCTAACTTTGAAATGAATACTTTCAGAATTTTCACAGTCACTACCATGCTAATATAATTACCTCCACATATGATTGAATAAAATATTTGTAGTGGCTATTTTTTTGTTTAAAGTAAGGCTCAAAGCACTCTGTGGTATTAGCATTTAGCTACTTCTCCTGCTTAAAACCTGCTTTTGTACTAACACAGCAGCTGTAACTGTTTACTCAATATAATGGTGGCAATCAAAATATTCAACAACAACAACATTCATCATATTTTACTCTAAAACTGGGTCGAACTAGCTTTTAGCGATGGTCACAGGGTGCAAAAACAATCGCATGACGCTAAAGATCAGCCAAACCAGAGAGCATGTGGTGGACTGGAACGCTTCAAATACGGCTGTTGCCGCCAAGAAGCTACAAATTCTAAGAAGTTAATGCTTCGCCCACATGTTCAGCGTGTTTCAAGGATGACACCATAGATTAGAAGTGTAAAAAATGGTCAAAATTCTCCCTTCTCTTCCTGTGTTTTGTGTTGTATCTGGAATCTGTAGCTCAACGTACCTTTGAATGGATAAACAGTAGTACATAAATATTCAGGCGCGCTGCTCAGCACCTATTATATCAAATCCTGACAGCCGGGTTGCAGATGGAGCCACGTGGCCACGGCAACCACTACCAACCTCACCTCTCCCAGAATCTCAAATCTACCTGAGTGCCACCACGATGGCATCACTGATGCTAACGTTAGCATCCCGACGAGAGGAATTATGTGTAACATAGTGAAGTGTAGAGGCTCGTTCCCAGGTGATCAAATACTACCATGAGCTTACCGGGTCAACCAAAACGACAAAAACAGCTCCTCTATGTACAATGTTGTGACAGAATGATCCACCTGAAATGAAAAACTAGAATGTGAACCCATTTAGATCACATCCTTGATCGTAGTGTCACCTATAAGAGAATTTATGCTAAAAAAAAAAAAAAAAAATGCCCCCAAAACACATTTCTTTGTGTTTTTATAGTAACGTTTCATATTGTTTTCGTCCGGTAAAACCACGTCACGTGAAATTACATCACCATGGACGAGTCAATTTCATTCAATAATGTCATCATGGCATCCAGCGGAGCTTAGCAGAGCTTAACAGAGCTACGACCGTCGCCGTAGTTACCCGGATACCCAGATTCATCCCTCACTTGTCACGACACTCTCAGGTGGACTTCGCCAAGCAAAGTCTCACACAGTACCTACACTCAAAAATCTGCATTGTCTGTGCCGCTGTTGCTTTGCAATGTGGGATATTTATGCTAGCACAATGACCTTTGCTTTCACACTGTAAGATTTCTCAGGAAATATAAGTGCATATTTTGCATACTTCTTCATACAAATGTTTTGCGTATTTACACGACTAAATAGCAAATCTGAATAGAATTTTGAATGGAATCGGGGGCGAATAATAGGAAAAAAAAAAAAAAAAAAAAGTAATACAAAATGTCGTCACTTCATTTTATGTCGTCAGATGCGTGTGAAAATTGAGTCCCGGCGAAAACCATTTTCTTGCGAGATCTCGGTGACCTCTGGCTGCGAAAAGCCGACGGTTTTGTGCCACAATTCGAAGCGATATTGCACACATGAGAATGAGCCTCTTATGAGCGCCTGACCGATGCACCGTGCTCACATTTCACATAATCTGTTTCTCAGCGTACTGCTGCAAGTGGCTGCCAGCGGAGTGAATGAGCAGATGAATAGCTTGTGTGACTGATGTGCGCCATATGACACAGTATGAGCTTACTGTAAGCGACAAAGCCAAATAAACCGCTGGAAATGTGCTGAGGCCGCATGATTCCACCCCCCCCCCACACACACACACACACACACACACACACACACACACACACAGCTAGAGTTCCCAGAATACTGTGAGCACTTGATTTTCAGATTAAAGGAGTCCATGCTGGATAAACACGAGTGTGTCGGTGTGTGTTTAGTGTAAAGAACAGGTGGAGCGTGCTCCATTCCCAGAAAAGACTGATAATAACGATATACTGTTTCTCCGGTTTGATTAATAGCTGCTTTAATACAACAAAAAGACATTTTCATATGAATAATTGTCTCCTGCTGCTGCAGGAAGTGATGCATTTTGTTTCTGGAAAGAGCCGCAGGTTTTTTTGGGGGGTTTTTTTTTGTTTTTTTTTTTAAAAATCCGACAAACGACTGGGCAAATGGCAGCAGTTGGGAAAATCCCAGAGAGAAATGACGTCCGATGCCATGGCCTCGCTGTCAGATTTCCATTTTATGTGCGGGAAATGAGGTGCAAGAATGCCACATCGACGGCTGACCGGCATCACTGACTGCGTCTGCCTTCAAAAAAACGTGCTGTTTACAGGTAACAGCAAAGCTACAAAAACCAATCCGGTCGATATTTTTTTTCTACGGCGAAAACAATTTTTTTTCTGTCCTTATTTTACTGTAATCTGCCCGTCCGCAGTCGCCCCGATTCCCATGATGATGGTGCACTTTTATTTCCATGACACAGCGACTGCAGTCATCGACACAAAATTACACATCAGGCAGCGCATGTTTGGGAAATGCAAACCGCAAAAACCAGGCGGACGCTGTGCAGAGCTATAAGGTAAGAGGAGGGAAAAGAAGCAGGAGCGAGGTGTTTTAAGAGCAGGCTGCAGCTCTCGGCGAAGGAGGAGGATTATAAGAAGTAGTACGTGAGATGGCAGATTGGCTAAAACCTTGTCAGCACATCTGTGTGGCCCTGGCAAACGTAGATCGGACAAAAGCGAGATCATTGGATCCAGATGCTGGAAAAGCTTTGGTGTGCCTTACCGATTTTGTTCAAACAAGTGCCTTTTCCTACGACTCCTGGAGCCGCAGTGCTAAGACCCGCCTGCAAGTTGTCTGTCTGTATGCAAAGCGAGCTGTATTTGAGGGGCTTGAAGTCAAGTTGTGTCAGGTGGTCTTCCTCTTAGAGGGAGGCAGGTCCAAAACAAGCACGATGACATGTGGTGAAGACATCCTCATCAACCTTTAATTCTTCTGAGGAAGTCATTGGCAATCTCGCAATAGCCCACATCTGAACGACATGTAAAAGTGCACGTTGCGCCTCAGTGAAACAATTTACCGACTCGGGAGCAGGGCACGGCGCCTTAGCACCTGCGAAGAGCAAAATTGGAAACAAGCAAAACAATTCATGGAAAACAGGAATTTGGCTCGCTCAGGCGACGCTGCTTTCTCAGAATTTGTGGCCTCTGCTTGTCTGCAGCGGCACGCAGAGGAGCTTGCACAAAAATATGGAGGAACCTTGGCAAAAGCAGCCGTCCCCGAGGAATAGTTTTGATTTGCTGCTGCGAGGCTTCAGCCCTTGTTGTGGGCCTGAAGAGACTGAACTTGTGGTCATGCTGTCCTCCGCGCAGGCTGCATTCCCACTGGCGTCGGTTCACAACGCAGTGAGTGATGGTTTTTGTAAAGGGTCTTTCCCAGAATAAGTCCCGCTGTGGTTTTCGGGGTCAGTGTGACTTGGAGAGGCTAAACTGAAGTCCTCGCTCGCGCTAAACTCCTTAACGTTTTCATTTCGAGATGGCCCACTCGCACAAACACACAGCTGAAAAGTACATTTACAAATGTCTCCACAAGCACAATACGGGTTTCAAAAGAAACAGTTGACATCCAGCATCCAGGTTGCAGCATCCAGACTGCAACCCGATGATGCCAGCACCATATTTGTTGTTGTAGGTTGACCGCTTCATTATTCGTCTTCCAAATGTGTCCGTTTCGAACCAAACCGCGGCGATTTCGAACTGCACCAAGGATCAACAGGGTATCCAAATGTCCCTGGCTTTTGGGCCCCAAAAACGCCAGAATACTACGATTTTAACGAAAACAGTACTGTGGAAGGTAGCCTCATTGTTTAATGCCCAAGTTTTTCTGGATATAGGTGAGAACTGAACCCCATCTACTTATGACGGTCAGTTGGATAAATAATGGTCAAATGCTTCCAAACCAAGTCCGAAAAGCTTTAGATTAGTTCTTTTATTTAAAAAAACATGACCGTGGCTTTTTCCCGAAAGCTAATCTAGCTTCTGCAAACCTGCAACCATTACAAATGAAGGAACTTGGGAAGTTTGTTTTGCAGCACTACGTGTGATTACGTAACACATACTACTAGTGGACAATAGACCTTCTTACGGGCTCGGTGGTTCTCCGGGCGCCAACCGTCAGAAAACCTGATGCTGTGTCTTCACAGAGTAAGACTCTGTGTCCTCAGTTCAGCTCAGTAAGCCAATTGTATAATCAGGCTAATCAGTTGGTTCCTGCCTCGATTGAACCAATTTGGTTTCGAGGTGAATTGCTGAATCGTTCATTGAAAAACTTGCTGACAACACTCGCACACATGCTTGCAACCCTCAATCAAGCAATAAACCTGTCAGGTTTGAGCGCTCATAAAGCAACATCCCTCATTTAATCGCGTGTGCGTATAACTTAAAGGCATCATATAGGGAGGGATAGCTTGACTCAAAGAGAAGAATGTGCATCAAGTTGACAAGTGTGCTTCGGGGCAACCGATCTGCCCTGACATACCCCCGTCAACACTTCGCTCTCACACATGCAATGTTATTTTTTAGATACGTTTCCACATTCACCCTAAATAAACTTCTTTTTTCAAGTCACTCTTGGCCATAGTGGAGTAAGTGGGGAAAACAGAACGGACTTGTTGCTTGTGTAAACAGTGCTACACTGTGGTTTACATCCTCAGAGGTTAACTATCTCCAACAATTTTGAGCATAATCACGAGCCTGTGTGTGGGTAATCTGCGGCGGAGGTACGATCCGGGGGTTTGTTTTACAACGCTGGCGCGGCTCGAGTCAGGCTAATTCGCCTGAACAATTCAAGAAATCCAGCTTTCGTCGGTGTCCTTGCGTTACATGGAAACGTGAGAGGACAAGGAGACCGGCATGATAAGGGGGCCGAAAGAGAGAGAGAGAGAGAGCGAGAGAGAGAGAGAGAGAGAGAGAGAGAGAGAGAGAGAGAGAGAGAGAGAGAGAGAGAGAGAGAGAGAAAAAGAAAAGAAGGAAAGGTTTCCGTGAGCGCTGCAGATTCCCATCAGAAGCGCTGAGCTCGGCGTTTTTAGATGCCAAGTTACAGATTGTACAGCGATGGCAATCATGCGCGTGATGGATGGCAATATTACAGATAACAACCCAAAATCTACCTGTGGCCCCACCTGTATCTGTATCAGGGCTCCAGCTTCCAAAAGTCAGCCGGGGCCGCAGCCAGAGCTGTATCTCTTTGCAAGACATGCGATACCGTCAACAAGAGGGCATTGTCAGGCCGCAGTGAGTCACGGGGTGTCGCTTGAAGTCGAGAGAAGACCTCGCAAACACAGAGTGAGTGTTCATCGGTGTGTTCACCGGTGGGTGAGAGAGGCACACTGTGCTATTGTGTTTCTAGAGATCAGCTGCAGAGACGAGAGGCGATAGAGACACTTTGGTTGGGTGAGCCAGTGAAGACGTATGAAGATAGGTGACCGGAAAAACTCAACAAAACCTCTTTAATGTTTGCATCATGTTTAAGTTACTAGATAGGAGCCACTGAGAGCTTTTCGCCTAATTCATAAAAACAAAGCAGGCGATTAGCTTGGCTTAGCATGAAGGCTGGAAGCAGGATGCCTCTCGTCTCCTAAATGTTTGAATTCTTACCTATTTTACCGTATCAGGCATGTGATCGCTATAAAACCTTGATACGGTGTGTTAATTATTGAGCGTTGGAGGCACTTGCGGGTAGTTTTTGCTGGCCCCAGGCTAAATAAATCCCATATCTGCGCATAGATATGGGAAAGTGTTGCTACATTTAGGAGACTCTTTGCTTTGCCAGCATGCAAAATGGAAGCGGTCCATTTGGATCACCTTAGCGGAATCTCAAAGCTAAGCTCGGCTAACCGGCTCGCGGTTTGCAGGCTGACCTTCACCTCAACCTCACCTTGCAACGTGAAATTTGCACACTTCCAAAAGTCTGAATCGTCAAGAGCTGCGCGTGGCCCCGTGCTCACCTGAAAAGAAAAACACAGCCCAGAAATAAAACCTTTCACTAAGCTGTCACTGACATGTCTTAATACGCCGCAGTCTTGATTTAATGATGTGCCAGGAGTGCGGCCTGAGTCACCCGTCGTAGCGGAGGCGAGGCCTTCAGGATCACCATCAAGGAGCTGATGGAAACCTGTCAGGGGAGACGCGACGCGCGCACAGAGCGGCTCTTGTTTTGGCTGCGGACGGATGCGTGTAGTGTGCACGTAGCTCTTTTTGGCCATTGTGCAAAGGGGCTTACTCAGGTTTTAATAGGTTCGAGTTTTGCTTCTTGCACTTGCTAAATACCGCGGTTACGGAGAGGTTTGCTTTTGTTGGAGCCGCCGCGATGATAAATCAGCCGAAGTCACAGGTGACATCTTCACCTGGATCGACCAAAAATACCTGAGACGTCTGAATTTGGAGTTAACTAATATCCTTGGACATTTGTAAATATATATATATTGTTGTATATTTGCAAAGCGAGAGTCTTAAAGCCCTCCAGGATTACAGCTTTAGACAGTGGCATTTCTCGGGGATTATTGCCGCATACTGCTTGTACTCTTCTTGATGCCAATTCACATAGAGCTCGAGCCAAGCCGGCGAACCCGCTGACACCAGATAAGGCGGAAGATGTGGACACAATAGCCTCACACCTACCAGGCTTTGCTATTATCAGGACTTTTGGAAGAGGAGCGCGGGACCCGTCGAAGCTTGACTTGTCGGGCTCGTGACACCTATGAGAGCGAGTAGCTGCAGGAACAAGGCAGCTGTTGGCAGACCTGCGAGAATGCATTTGCCAGCAGAAATGCAACTATAAATGTAGAGTGAAAAGTGCAATTTTTTGCCTCCGAGACGGACTGGAACTCGCACCAATCCGTGGGTTTTCGAAGGATTACTGAGAGAGGAGTTCAGGAAATCACTTTTTTTTTTTTTTTTTCCTTCCTTTTTGCACACTATTGACGGGGGGAGTCTTTTCGGCGACGGGCGCTTCGGCAGGGCAGTTTTCACGGTCGAGGGACGCTCTCCCCTGCTCCCCTCCGTCCCGCTGATCCAACTCAGCAAACGGCTGGCAGGGAAGAGAAATTTCCGTCTCTCTGTGTTTGCAAACCAGCTTCCTTCCCCGGGCCAGAAGACAGACCAGGCTGCTATTAATTACAAAGAAATATTATCCTCTTGCGGGAGGTTTGCATCAACACTAGTATCCAAAGCAAACAGATACGGTGTGCTTGGAAGCTCGGCACATTGTACAGCTGCCATACCAAATCCAGGCCCGCAGATCCTCTTACAGCAGATCAGAGAGAGCGGGGAGGAGGGGAGGTGGGTTATCTGCACGCTGCAGCATCATAATTCCCACTCCATCTTCATTTCTCGACCCCCAAACTGATAGGAAAGCACTACGCAAAAAGGATTTTTATTGTGGCCCCCACCCCAGAAAACTTTGGCGTGCAACTTTTCACAGTCTGCTGCAAGGGAAAGTTATCTGAGCGAACTCCAGCAGGATCAGAGGAGTCTGATTGCATGAGTGCGTGATAAATACTTTCCAACATGCGGCCCGATAGCAGATGGTTGTGTGGGAGGTTCTTAAGTTTTTAAACATGCATAACACCGTGTCAACCCTGCGAAACAGCGCCGGAGGAAGAGGGAAAATTACATTCATTACTCTCAAGATGCTGCATTTGCTCGCTAGAAGCCATTCCAAGGTCAAGAACCACTGAGATGTGATGATAACTTGATTTTTCCATCGTTTCCTAATGGCAGTCGACACTTTTTGCGGTACACGGGATGTATTTTAAAGTCAATTATCTTGAAAGGGAGTTAGTTACCGAAGCTCCTCGAAACTGTCAGTTTACAGTTTGAGCCTCCAAGAGGAAAGAGGCCCCCCAGCGAGGACCCACGACGATGTACATAAATAGCCATTATTGCTTTTGTCGTGACCTGCAAACGGTGAGAAAGCGCCACCCTGTGCAGTCAAAGGGGGAACACTCAGCGTCAGGGTGATGGATGAGCTGAGGCCGTGTTGTTTTGATGGAGGGCAATCTGTTTGGGGTGGCTGGGAAGGGGGGGGGCATGTGCGAGAGGGAGATGACCCGGCTGGCTGCTTGAGTGAGGGGCAACACGTTGCTGCTGGTTTCTAGGACAGTCTCTGGTTCGTCCCTTAACCCGATCCTGAACTCGCTCGGATATGACGACGGGCTCGGTTCTTGCACGTTTAAGCAATAATACATAGACAATATTACATCGTCTGGGAGTGTTATTGCTGCACATAACAAGTGTGGTAATACTTTATTTTGTCAGTCAAATGATTTCCTAAAAAGTACTTGGGAAGGAGGTTTTCTTGGAAGTAATTACAGTATGTGATCTGGCACTAATTACTGGGAAACCGAGACGGTGCTCAATTCATGCATGTCCAATTAATAACGCTGAATAAACAGTCAGTATTTTGCTGAGCGCGGGTCAACTGAGCATGCAGAAATGTGAGAATAAGATTTGAAGGAACAATTTTGAAGGTGCCTCCAACAATGATCGTCAACTGCTGTCACTATGGCTTTAGTGACCGTTAGCCCATTTGGCAGTGGAGCTAGCAGACCTAATGAGCAAGAATAATGGACGTAAAAACAAAAACATTAATAATTAAGACAGAGTAAAACATCAGCTGAAATCACTTTAAAGACTCATAAAACAACTAGGTGGCATTTATAAAAGGTTAAAAGGAAAAATCATGTGAAAGGAAAAGCAGGAGGCCTGGGTCTGGAGAGCTGTAGCTACCTTTAGTTTTCTTTTGAAAATATTTACCAAGCTAGCGTCCCTGATATCGCCAGGTTGTGTGTTCCAGAGATAAAAGCTGCAGCCCCAGTTTTCTCAAGGATTTTGCCGGAAACTTCCGAATAGCCAGCTAGTTAGCAACTTAGCTTGGTCCATAGAGTCGTGTATGAGGAGGGGGACTTTAATATCAATTCTAAAAGTTACAGGAAGTCCTTGAATTCTCCATACGGCTACAGTTTCAACCAAACCGGGAGCAGACACAGCCTGTAAAAGTGGCAGAGGCCAGTTTGGCGACAGGAGACGCAGTGTGGGGGTGATTTTCGGCAACGACGTCATGGCTCTGGTAATGACAGAGCATGGCTGGTGGGAGTAACGCAGATCAATGAGATAGCATCGGGCTTTTAGCAGCAAGCGAAAATGGCAGGTAGGGATGGAATGTTTTCACATCTTATTCTGTGAACTGATTTACCTGAGACACAACACAGATGATGTTTTTAGTTTGGCTCCTGCCTCGTTTGAATTGATTTAAGCTAATTTTTGTTTGTTTACAGAAAGACACTGGAATTCAGATGGCTACATTTTTCTGTTTAGCCAGAAAAGTAGGTAATTATTTCCCTTGTTGCCATTACGTGAGTTTGTTTACTTATTAGACTAAATGCTAACACAGCTTGTGAAATGTCTCCCAGCTTAAGGTAAGCGACCACCACCAGGGATGTGATGAGCTAGCTGGTTAGCATGCTAACTTCAGCAGATATCACTGCAACACCATACGTAGATCTCAGCAATGTTGTTCCTTCACATTCCATTGACCCTCAATCTTAACTCAGTTCTTTAACTCTTTAAACTACAGCCATACCTCACAATGTGCACCAAATCAGTGGGCCGATAGATCAGAAAATATATTGACTTTTTGTGTGAGGTTGAATTGTCAGTTTTTCTGGAAATTAAATGATAAACTTCCCTAAAGTAAAAGTACTCTCCGATCCTAACATTGTTGAAAAGGTATCGCATTTGTACCATTATCGGCGTATTGGGCCAGATAGCCCATTTACATTTGCTATGATGGGTCATGGGGCATAAATTTAGGTACTGTGTTATATTTAACCTTTTAATCGATGATGTAGACTTATGGAATCACAATGTTTGTGGAACTCTCTCTCTCTCTCTCTCTCCCTCTACTCTCATGGCCATGCATCGAATTGTCATTAAGATAATCCGTACCAAATAGTGACCTGACTGACAAACCCGTATAGTCATTATAAGAGTGTTGTTGTTCATTTTCATGTTACTAGCATTATGCTAATACCAAAAACTGATGAAAATACTCTAACAGTCAATCTCCATTTCTTTATTCAATGTACCACCTCTTGTTTATGCTCCAAATCACATCACATGATATCAACACTACTAAAAAAAAACAGCTGCAATAAATGTCTAATTTTCAAAGCTTATATTTCCCTCAAAGCTATCTAAGCCCGAATGAAATGTAAGTTATAATAACAGTTTTTGTTTTATTAAATGGGTCGGACCATATACAGAAACTTTAATATGCAGATGATGAAATGCTATTATTAAAGGATTAAATAGATTTAAAAACAAAAAACAAAAAACCCTGCCCAGGCTTAAATTGTGGCTAAAAAAAAGGGCCTCCCAAGTATGTGTGGAGTGCAACCCTGTCATCAAAGACTCCGTCATCAGTTTCTGTCGACAGGAGGCAGAGGGGAAGACAAAACAGCCACTACGCGCTCACGTCGTCGGGAAGCTGTTGTGCGATCGTCTGGCTCCCTCCACCTCCCACGATGTTCACTCTTCACGTTCACAATTAGACACAATCAATTCAACCCCTGACTTGGACCACATGACGTTCAACTTTGTACTATTACATGCGACCCAAATCGTGCACGTGCGCTGGAACAACATGCTTAAGTGATGCTCCAGATGAGGTCGTAAACATAAAGCAGAAAACAGAGTCTGGATATCATTTTCAACGGAGCGGAGTGAAAATGATATTAATCATATCATAAATCAGGCACACTTTTTGAAACAAAGCCAGTGGTCCATTTAACAAGATAATAAATGATGCAGGGAGAAAAAAGCCCTGACTGTATTATGAGTCAACCAACAAAAACAAAAAATATGGCCTGATACTTGTCCAACTAGCAAGGGCTGACAAAGGTGATTTATAAAAACTCTGCACTGCATCTCATATTTTTTCTCCACTTATTAAACAAACTACAAATTACCACAGAGGGACCTTTTCAGGATACTCGAGTTGATTTGCTGGGAGGCACAACTAAGAAATGAATCTATTTATGGAAGTTAAGTTATACAAAAGATGTTAAACTGCTCAGTAGACAACTTGTTGCTTAAAAGTAGGGGGTAAAAATATATTGTACATGCAGCAATGACCAGTTTAGACTTTGTGTCAATAAGGGTTAGCAAAAAAACTGAGGTAAAGTAACACATCTAGGTCGAGCAGTAACTAAAACTCTTGTGGGTTCGTCCTCAGCAAGACGATACTGGGTGACTTTTTAAGCCTTTACAATGGAGCCTTTATCCAGTGTCACCTCACACCAGGACTTTGCCCCAGGACAGAAAGACGTATTCCAAACTGCTGCTGATGGAGTCCGGAAGAGTTGAACTGGTGGCCATCTTTAGCAAGATCTCCTTCCTCATTTTCAGTTGGCGTCAAAATAAAGGGATTTTGCCAACAATACGTTAAGCCCCACCCCCCAGGCGATAGAAGGGGTTTGGCTCGGGGTCAGCAGCATTTCGAACAAAAGACGCGTGTTGCAACTCAGGAGATGATCTCGGATGACTCACGCTTTCTCACCTTTGTATCCAGGGTTTTCCGCTGAGCAGGCACACTCTCCTGGCTGCATCACCTGTCTGGTGGAGCTCGCCAGTTTTGCACCTGGTTGCCGCTCGATAACAAACCAAAGGCTGCGGAGCGACTCCACTGGCGCGTTGGTGGGCTGACTATTTTGCTTAAGGGTACTCCTGACAGTCAGCGATGACAGAAGAGTGACTCCCAGACATGTGAATAGAGTTTTTGGAAAGGCTTTTTGTTTGGAAAACACCCTCCAAAAACATCAATTTGCAAGATCATTATGACCTAGATGGTAATTTCGTGTCTCATTTAACATCATTCGCATTTTATCAGTTTCACACGAACGGGGAAACAATGTCGTCAGCTGATGTTTGTGTCAGCAAAACTGATCCGAGGTGAACAACCGATCATTAATTCACTGCGGTTGCTGTTGCGTAATGCACCCAAAAGCTATTTGTCAGCCACCAAATCAAACAGAAGAAGACGAATTATGTGTCTGTGTGTGGGCGTGTTGTAGAAACGTATCTGTATGGAGATCACATTGACATTGAGAAACTTCGGCCGTCGGCCAAATTTTCATGTCAACGCATCCCAAATTTAATGTCTTACGCCTCATTTCCACCAAACAGTACGGTTCAGTTTGGTACGGCGCACATTTTTTTTTTTTTTTCCATTTTCCATTGTCAGAAGCTGCCAATAGCCTGTACCGTGCCAGGTTTGTCACCCTTCGTTTGGGGAACCAACCAGGTACCAGCACTCGGGTAATGTTAGGTTGATTGGGCGGCTTGCTTAAATGGCAGAAATTCAAACATTAATTTGGAATTATGGCCAAGAATTAACCATCATAATCAACTTTGGGTTTCTCCGGTCTCTTCGGTACAGATCCACTGCTTCTTTGACCCATCGTCCTCCAACTTTGGACTTTCTCGCTCATTATACTACTTCTTTCACTACTTTTCACAGCCACACTCCCGCCTAAAATCCAATGAATTAGCCGAACGTGGATGGCGCTAAATGACACACAAAAAGGAAGAAAAGCATCTCGACACATGACGTGAGACACGTCCGTGTTGTTTAACTATGATCTAATCTGAAATGCATAAACGAGAATATCACGAATGCGAATAAAGATGAGTTTCTCTTAAGGTGGTGAATGGATTGTCACCCCAAAACAAAGACAATTTAGGATTCCACAGACTGGATTTAAGTTGCTATTTGATGGTCCATCTTTAGCTCAGGAGTCACGTTCCTGAAATGCTAAATCCTGCACTTTACATAATGCAGTTTCTTGCCCTATGACACCATTAGGATATTTTTTTCACATTCAGGGCGGCTCCCCCCAGAGCCACAGGACACATTATATAACATTTTATATAACACCATTAGACGTTATATCGCATGCTATACTTTTATTGCTCATGCGGAGTCAGGGATGGAAGTCAGCGGTGTCACTGTGAAGTGATATGTTGGCAGACTGCTGCTTCTGCCTGTTTGACACCGTCGACCGTGTTCCCCCTGACACTCAAATCGCAGTTTTTTGACAGCCCTGATCTCATAATCCTGGATCACTCAGGCAGTAATCTAACATCGGTCTGGATAAGTAAACAAAGGGGACCATATTCAAGTAGTTGTAGGCCGTGTTTTAGCTCTTCACTAGACGTGGCCAGTTAGCTGAGCTTCTCCCGATCCCATCTTTTCGGTATCAGTTACAGGTTTCTGTACCAGACGGCGCAGGCGGGGCAACAGAACATTAGACGAATTCTTCCAGCACGTGAGAGTCTCACTTCTAGAATAACCAGCCTTGAACCGCATTATGAAGAGCTCTGTTAGGCGTCACAGCTTATGGCATTGGGTGGTCCATCTCTCTAGCTTGCCGCACTGCAGAAAATATCGCAAAATTGGCCCCCTAATTTGACACGGTAGATTGGACAAGTTTAAAGGTAATTAAGAGAAAAGCCTAAACATTCACCGCTGAAGAGCAATGATGTGATCTGGAATGAAAATACGAGCAAATAAAGGCCATACCACACTGAAGATATCACATATACAATATCTCGACTCCTACTCCTCCGAAAGAATTCTCGCTATGTTGGATTTTGACAGATTTACAAGGTGGTGGATGTTCTGCAGTTTACCAATAAAGGAATTTACAGCGTGCAGCGTGTGTAAAAGTGCATACTGGGGGGAAAAAAGAGATTAGTCATCCAAGTTTAGGGGAGAGAGAGAGAAAAAAAAGATGTTTTAAGACCGAAAGTGAGATAGAAAGACGGAAACTTTCTGCAGTTGTCTGGCCGCGTCTTCTCTGAATGAATGTGTCCAGGGGCATACGTTCCACCGCGGAGGAGATTGTCTCAATTTTTATTAGCATTGGCAGAACTCATAGACTAAATAATGGTTGTGTAATGGAATCAGCGCTGCCTAAAACACAGGAAATAAATGGTGGTGGTCATGTTCATTCATGCTGGTAATTATCAGGAAGTAAGAGGCAAAACCCACTCAAAGCGAAAAGGAAGCATGAACCTTGGAAAGATGCTGCGTCGTTTGTGTGTGTGTGTGTGTGTGCGTGTGTGTGTGTCTGGCACGTTCAATACTTTCACGTTCCAGCTCCGGGAGGACGTGTTCACCTCAGCCGGCAGGTTCCAGGGCCCTTTTTCTTCTCTCTGTTTTGGACATAAAAAAAAAAAAAAAAAAAAAAGGAGCCTTGCATATACATACATGTCACGTAATATCACTGAGGACAAATTTAACTGAAAGGCATCTGCAGCACATCAGGCAGGTAACTCCATACGTCGCTGGCACGATACAGGCCCTTCCCAAACCCCTCGCGGCTCCTCGGGGGCCACATCATAAAGAGAAACACTTACGCCCCAACATGACTCAAGCTTGGGAGTGCTCACATTCATGACAGCTTGTGTTTTCTGTAAATATAACGCGCCGCGCTCGTTTGAAGCGTGTGACCCCCCGCTCCCGCATCGGGTGGCTCCTGGACCATCGGGTACCGTTCCTGCGATGGTTTGAACATGCCTCATTTTGGGTTTTTTTTTATTTTTTTATAACCCCTGCAGGATTGCAGGTTTCGCGTCAGCTTTTACGACGGCAGCCCTCTAAACAGCAAATCATGCGCGACTGTAAAAGTAGCCCTAAAAACTGCCGAGGTGTCATTAGATGACAAGATAACTTTTTGACCTGCACTTTAAAGGGATTGGTTATAAAACACGTGTTCGGAGTTCCTTCAGCCAACCAGCAGATGTCACTAATGCCTTGAATTTTAGAGAACTGCTTGGAGCTGAGTGTTAGCTTAGCATAGCATAACCACTGGACTACATCCCCACAGATTAGTTGGGCAATGGTGTAAAATTACATCCAAGACATTTTTAAGGCCTCAAAGGGGGCCACTTCTACGTCCACCTCTCTCGCCAACAGTTCTGTGAAAAAACCAGATAACTGATGAGTTAGTTGTCAAAGCAGGCTGAGGTGCCAAAATTCACTTACTTTATGATTCCAGCGGGCTCAGGTGCGAGTCGGACTCCTGTTTGTTGATTTGGTCTTTACTGTTTCTGACCGGCTGTCGATGGGATAAATGACGTCATTAGAACTGAGCTTCAGGAACAAGACCATGACGGTCTCTACCTTGCTAATCTAACCACCTGCGCCTCATTAATTCACTCAGCCGCGCACTGATTATTCACTCGAGCATGTTAAGTCCAAGCCCTCAACCCTCCCCTATAAGGCTTGTTCCCAACTCAGAGCTTTCCAGGTCATCTCTGCATGGACTTACTGGGTGTTACTGGGTTGTACAGCACGAGAGCTCCATATCTTTCCAATATCAAAGACATATGTGCAAGGGTTACTACTTCTATCGAAACAATTCTCCGTTATGGGAACCCTGGGGGACTTCGAAGGTCTTAGCTCATCGAGACGTGCCCCTGCCCTGAGTCAACCCCGGGTACACCCACACCACAATTCCGCTTGAACCAAACTGGGGTTGGTTCACGTTCCCCTCACTCGTTAATCATCCCACCAAACTTGACCCTCATCGCATCCACTCCAGCTGTTATTGAAACAATATGCAGCTTGTGCGGGGCGTTAATTTTTTTTTTTTTTCTTCTTTGCGGCTTGTCAAAAATATTCCTTGCACGTGTTCCGCTTCTGAGATGCTCCTGAAGTTTCCTTCAGCGATTTTGGCGGAATCACATTTTCCAGTGCGTTTGCCCTGGTGGCTGCTTCCCAAGCAGAAGGCAGATATGCCCTGCAAGAATCGCGAGGTGTTTATTGCATCTGTGGCAGATCTGTATCTGTAATCCATCAGTAATTGCGTTCCCCTCAGAATTTAATCACATAATACACAAAACGAGCACAACCTCTCTGCAGATTTTTGTTGCAACAGAACACAATGATCCTGCTCCGGGAGTTAAGACTTCCAAATCTATGCTTCATTTGCCTCACAGTCTCCTCTCAGTCCCAAAAATTGGAATCGAATCCTCCCACAAGTCTGAAAGTGTGCGTCAGTGTGGCAGATACGAGCGCCGATGAACCCTGTGATGCACGGTCGCTGTTCTGGAGAGATTTCACACGAGCGTGAAGGGGGAGTCGGTGAGGGAACGGGACGAGGGCCTCGACGGGGCCGTGCCCCCTTGGTACGAGGACAGCTGGCCTGTTTCAGCGCTCCTTCGGACCAACATGTGGATGTGGGGAGAAGCCTAATGTACCATTTTCCACCCCTAATTAGCCTGAACCCAGGGTTGTTATCTGAAAGAAGTCAAAACTGCGGCATTCTGAGGTGCCGTTGGGAGCGTTATCTGCACCAGATGAGCTCAATCGAGCCTTCAAGGTGGAAAATAGGCAATTGTGTCACTCTTAACAAGCACCCACCTGTTTTGCGAGCCGCTCCAGAAGATTAAACCTGTCATTCTCATGTAATCTTTCTGAAAATAATAGGACCGAGGCCTCTTTGTGGAGTGACACACGGCGCGGAGGAGGAGGTGCAGTGCGAACCAAAACAAACAGGTTGATTTTTCCATACGATAAGAGCGGAGAGGGAGTTTTCCCTTATTTGAATATTTACAGTCCAGTGGCAGCCGGATGTGCAGGGGTCAGGTTTTTCCAACACCGGCTGAGACGCCTCTCGCACACTGGACACATTTTCACCCACGTCCATGTTTTCTTTGGGACACTCGTTGGGTGAATTTGGATTTCTCCTCCAGGAGAAACCAAAGCATTACTTCTGTTTCAACTTTTGCCCTTCTCGCAGATGTAGTAGTTGATTTTGTTATATTGGTTTAATTATGGCGATTTTTTTTTTTTTTTTTTTCCCCCC
>KV751405.1:601112-616200 GCA_001698575.1 Mola mola
TGAAGAACCCGCCCTCCTTCTGCAAGCAACGGGAAGGACAGAGGAAATGTGTTAGTTTGTCAGCTTCTTTTGGTGGGGCAGGGAAATATCCTATTATTATTTTTTTCTTTTAGCTGCCATAATTATCAAAATAAAACTAGGAACACTTTAGTTTCCTTTTAATGAGTGCTGTTAAATATATTAGTGTCAGGGATTTTGTCATCGTTTGTTTATTCTAGTGTTTGATTTCTGGGTTTCTCGCGTTAAGTTTGACTCTCAAGAAAAATCGAGTTACGACAGGAATAAATTAAACAGGAGGGTTTAGGAGCGATACCGCAGCCCACACCAGGGGGGCGATAGAGATGGCGCTACTCCACCCCATTTCATATACTGCGTATATTTCATATACGCCTTCTTTTAACAATTACTCCAGCATGAAGTTTGGTTGGTAGGACCGATTAGCTCCGGATTAAGCAATTAATCATTCATTTTGCCGATAAAAATGCTCAAATTTTAATTGCAGGTTGACTACTCACCCATCTGCGCTGTGGGTGGGGCTGCTGGAAGACAGGGGAGCGTTGAACGGCAGGGCCCTCGAGTCCCCGAAACTGCGATTAACTGCTGATCACAAAGGAACAAAACGCACAAAAAGACCCACAGTCTCAACTCTGGTGGGAAATGAAAGGAATTTATCCATAAAATCATTCATAACAGATAGCTGGGATGCAGTGAAGCCCATAAACGGATTGTGCTGGCCTTGCCACGGAAATGCCCTTACCTTGCTCTCCATCATTAGAATCAGAGTCTGACAGAGAGAAAGCGAGGGAGGAGGAGAGGGAGACGAGACGTGTGGAAGAGGAGGAGACAAGGAGGACAAACTTGAGTGCAAAGCCAGAGTTTGGAGGCCGAGCGGCAGCGGCTGGCAGTATTACAGGAGCAATAACAGTTCTGAGCACCAGGGGGCAGCAGACGCATGCAGAGCAGCTGCACAAAGTCAGACTATTCATCATTTTTTATCCCCCATAAGTAGCTTTTAAAATTAATCTTCAATTTTAAGCCCGACAAAATTCTGCAAATCTTTTTATATTGTAAGATCAAACTTTGGGATCAAATCAAACTTAAACTGAGCTTTAAATATGACAGCGACAAGAAGGCGCGTTTGCACGTTTAGACGTACAGGAGGGGAGTTCGATGTGTTCAGACTGACCTGAGCCGCCCTGTTGGTGAGGCTTCAGTCCCAGCGCGGATAGAGGAGTCTTGGCCAAACCTGGAGGAGATCGGGCTACAAGACAAGAGGCATAAAGAGATGCTAATTAAACAAAAACAAATGATTCTCAACTCCAGTTAATGTGGGATGAGATGATGCATAGAGAGGCCATGCAAACACATCATCGGACTTCCATGTTCCATTTTTGATCAGTGTCTTATCGTCATGTTTACAAATAGAACAAGAAGGTCAACTTTCATTCTTGTAAGCGCACAAATGAGTCCTTCTTAAAACATAAAACCCAACGAAAAGTTTGATGAATTTGCCTGAGTTCAACAGAAATTTGGCCAAGTGAAGCCGAAAATGAGCATCCATGCAGTTTCCTCCACTCGCTGAAGATTCCAGGTCGATGGCAGGGCGAAAGATTCCGGCCCAGGAGTGGAGAGGAATGACAGGGTGTGAATATTATGTGTGACTGCAACAGCTGGGTGCTCAGAGTCAAAAATTCAGATCGAATCAAATGCCAAACTAAAATGTACAGTATAATTTCAATGGCCAGTTACAGTTGAAAATCCCTAGACAAACATGCAAAGTGCCACCCAGTTAACATCTGCCACAGCTAGCTAGAATCTGCCACAGCTAGTTTACATCTGCCACATCCAGCTAACATCTGAGGGTCGTGTCGGAGTGAATCATATAATATGTAGAGAGGCAATATAACCCTGCCTAAAATACATTTGGATTCCTGGCAGGAAGTGGCCTTTACTGAAAATTTTTACTATATTCCGCACATTTTCTTCATTTTGATGCCATCACAGACTTGATTTTCAAACGTTTGAGACTCCCTGCTGTGGCGAGCGATTAATGACACAACTACTCAACTACAAGCATAGTCAGTGTTTTTATCTGGTGAAATACACATATTAAAAAAAAAAAAATAAGGGCAAGAAGGGCATGGCAGGGCTAGATGTTAATAAATGTAAATCAATATGCTAACAGACTTCGCATGTCAAATTTAACTAATGCTGGAAGTCCCATTTTTACATTTTTCCCGTCTTAATTTGCTTTCCAAGGGAAAGGCGAGACGAGATGGAAAACGTGATCTGCACGCACCTGCTGCGCTGTTGTCTGCTGACAAGTCATGCGACTCTGTACCTGTTTTGCCTGAGAGAGCAATTCAAATTTTGTTGTTGTGACTTTGCCCTTGACAGTGAGAGAGCCTTCGTGTTTGTATGTAGCTTAACTTGGACCTTGACAGTGAGAGCATGTGAATATTTTTAGGAACTGTGAGCCTTACCTCATTTAATCTGCGGTTCATACATTTTTCAAACCCTAACCACAACCCCTAACCTTTTTTTGAGCCGGAAATAGAATGAAATATTTGAATTGAAATTGAAATGGTCAGAAATGTCTCGGTTGTGGTGGCCCAGAAGCTGTGCTCTGACCTCGACTCCACCCCATGCAAAACACGAGTGGCAATAAAGAGCAGCGGAGGCGTCTCCTTCAGTGAGCCGACATATGAGATGATGATGGCTGGGGCCTTCGCCTTCGACTTCCTGCTGCTGCTGCTGCTGCCGCTGCCCAGCCTGTCCGCAACTTGGGGCAAGTACGTCTACATCAGCGAGAGAATGAGCTGGCAAGACGCTCAGATATACTGCCGGGTGTTTCACACCGACCTGGCTCCTGTTGGCAGCACAAGGGACATTTTGCAACTTGACACCCTCGCCAGCAGGTGGGAGTATATCTGGATAGGGCTGGAAAGGGACTCCACAGACAGGAGGAAATGGAATTGGTCAGGAGGCGGCGAGGTGCCCACATTTTTTTGGAGAGATGGTCAGCCACAGAACCGAACGGATGAAGACTACGGCGTGATTCATCGGTCTCGGTTTCATGATGCGACGCCTTTCGACCACAAGCCCTTCTTCTGCTACAGCCCGACCGTGGTGAGGGAGAGGAAGACCTGGGAGGAAGCTGTGGAGTACTGCAGGGAGCACCGCACCGACCTGGCCAGCGTCGCGTCCGAGACCGAGGTGGCACTGATCAGGACGGAGCTGGGAAAGAACGACACCACGGGTGACGTCTGGATCGGACTGCACTTCTTCTCGGGCGAGTGGCTGTGGGTGGACGGGCAGACGCTGGCTTACGAGGTCTGGGGCTGCGAGGGCAGGCCCGCGTGTCCTGACACCAGGCTAGCATGTGTGGCCCTACAGGTGGAGGCAGGGTCGAGGGGTGACCACACCGCGAGCAATGCAGTGTGTAATGCATCTTCCAAACATGCGTGGCAAGCTCATAACTGTGAGGAGAGACTCCATTTTGTTTGCTACTGACAGCTTATTATTATTCATTTAAGTGTATTTTTGACCGTTTATGTAAAGCAGCTTCCTGAGTTTGATGCTTTTATTTTTGTGATGTGTTGTATGTGATCACTTTATTACGGTGACCAACTCTTTGGCGGAGTATTGGCATCACAGTGAGAAAAAAAGAAAACAAATTCTGACTTTGTGAATAAAGTTGTAATTTTGCGAAGAAAAAAAAAGTGGAAACATGACTTCAGTGCAGGTTTCACAAACAGGGAAATTCTTAATCTTTTGGCACATCAGCACCACACACAAAAAGAGGTTGTCCGAGGATCTGCCTGTTTTGTTTATTTCCACACAAAATCTCGTAAAGTTACGACTTTTTTTTCTCACAAAATTACGACTTTTCTCCTAAACTTACACGTTTTTTCACGTTTACAGTTTTTTTTTCTCATAAAATTTATGACTTCAATTTTAAAAATTTCTACAATGTGGCCCTCAAAATTCCGCCTTACATCTCGACTACGATTATAATGAAGAAAATAAACTTTTCAAAAAAGGAGACAGGAGTTCATGTGGGTGTTTTGAGAAGGCGGGAGTGAGGCCGCGTAAACCTACACATGTTGAGGTAAGAGGTCTGGGGTGACACGGGGAAACCAGGGGGGCAATTCTCACCAACGCCTCCAAACGTGGGGCTGTTGGCGAAGCCGTCCGCCTCGCTGTCCTCAAACGCCTCCCGGTAGCTGTGCATGGGACCCTGGGAGAGACGCAGAGGACAGGACAGGTGTGAATTACTGTTACTACGTAAATGGATAAAAAGTAGATAATTAATAAATGTAAAAATAATTAAAAATACAAAAATGTAAACATTCATAACATCAAAATACGTTTAAATTTAAATCTCTTCAAATAAATAAATAAATCACTGAATCGACTGGCTCATAGTAAAATCAAATACTACAAAATGACTGTATCAGAGCTGCAACTAACGATTATTTGATTTATCGATTAATCATTTACTTTAAGAAAAAAGCAACAAATCCTGATATTTAAGAAGCTGCAGCCAACAAATGCTAATAACTTTGCTTAAAACAAGACTAAAGACTGGCTGATTAATTTTCTTTCCATCAATTAATCGATTAGTTGAGCTCCAGACTGTACTTAGAGAAAAAATCCTGCCTTCTTTCCTGAATGAGACACCGGTGATTTACATTCTTGTCCAATGAGAATCCAACATTAAACTCATTGTTGACATAATGTGGACATTTTAAGCACGTGTACTTGGGCAGATGGCAAACAAAGCAAAGATTCACTGCCAGTGAAACTAACCTCTCTGGGTCTTCCTCCCGGGTTGAGGGCCAGATTGTGGGCGAAGTCCAGTGAGTCCACCATCGGCGAGCTGCTGTGGCTGCTCTGGTACTGCCCCTCACTGGTGGTCCGACGCCGTGCCGTCTCCTGTGTCACTTCTGGGGTCATTCCTCTGGTGCGAACCCCTAAAAAGGCCCCCAAAATATTCACTGTGAGGACCTGTCAACTGCAACACTTTCACATATTTAACTTTTCTTTTCTTTTTACAAGATGAATTATTAAAAGTGGAAAAGCGAACGTATGCAGGAAATTTATATGTTATTTTGAAAGGCCGCAGAAATGCTTTGGGAGTCGAAACGCTGAAAAGCCAACATTTTTCATGTGGGTTTATTTTCCACTTTGGGAGTCTAAACCTGAACATAACTTAAACCTGTCTTCATCAAGAGAGCCGGACTGAAAGAGAAAGATGAGAAGGGAATAAAAAAAAAGCGGAGAGCTGAAAAGTCATGGAGAAAGTATCCATAAAAAAATCATTAAATAACTTGCAACATGGTTGGGAGGCAGAAAAGGTTTTTTTTTTTTTTTTTTTACAAATGCAGGAAAAAACAAAGAAATTAAAGTCAGAAACCAAAAAGTGAGGGAAAGTGGACAAACCAGAGAAGGAATAGGAGCGGTGGCGGTCAGATTGTTGCGGCGCCATGCTTTCACTGATGCCCCGGATACGAGCGTTGTACTCTGTGTATTCCGGGGAGGGAGGTCAGGGTGGAGGATGGAGGGCAGGATGTGGAGGAGGAAGGTGAGAGGAGTGCAGAGGAGGAAGCAATGGTGGGGAGGCAGTTGTCCATACAGCGGGGAGATGGGTTGAACAGAAAAGGAGAAGAAATGGCTCTAATGAGTGAGGAGAAAATAAAAACTTGCCCATTAGGTCACAAGTGGCTGAATTTACAACTTTGTTCCATTGGGGGGCGCCTGGGAGCTGCCACAGGGTTTCACATGAAGGTAAGCGAGAATGCAGACAATGCATGGTAGCTGGAGCCTCTGGATGCTGGGCTATTCTTATTCTCAAACTATCTCCACTCTCACCGGATCTGCTTTATCTCTGCTGCAGAGCTAATTTTAAGAGTACAGGTCAATCCTCTGGCGCGGCACCCCGAGACGAGTCTGTAACAAAACCTGCCGAACGATGCACCGCTCACGTGCTGCGCTGTCCTAAAGACTAAACGTGCTTCCAGATGAAGTTAAAAATTTACTAAATAAACTCTGAAAACAGTCCAGGGCCCAATTCAGCAAGTATTATCTACATTGAACAGAAATTTAGGTATCAAAAATTTTTGAAGATCATACACAAATTTGGAGCTTATTGATGCAAAACATGGATCTCGCCTCATACTTTGAAAGTATTCCATGATTTCCCTAATTCTGCCTGAAAGTAAGCCAGACTTGAACCGAACAAACCTAAATGAACCCAGTGTTATCCTTTGTTATTGTAAAATAATAATATTTCAGGTCCATGCATTTTGACTTTCATATAGACCTTTTCACGATAGACAAAATTTGACAAACACAGGTGTAATAAACAAAACTAGGGCTCTGTTCCATTTAGTGTGGCAGAAATTGTCCACAGAGCCAACATTAACATATAGGAGCAGCACACTGACTCTCTTTGACCAGAATGGAATAGAACTGTCATTAGCATCAGGGCTAACAACGGGGTTTACCCCTAGTATTTCTTGCCAAAAAAGACCTATTGTATGTAGAATAGGCAAAAATCAAACTTTGGATAACTGTCTACTTAAGTGTGAATCAAACTCACTTAAATCAGCAAAAATGTGCAAAATATGGTGCTATAAATTAAATTAATCCAGTGAAAAAAACATGAAAACATGTTTTGTTGACCTTTTTGTTTTCAGAAATGCTGAATTCACAACTCTCCTGCTCAAGGGCCACTGAAAGGCCCCCTTTTGCCCTAATTACAGGTGTAAGGTGTAACACAGTTTATTGTGGAGTCTCTTTCGTAGGTCCTCAGATACTGATTATTTAGGTTGGTGGGTCAGGGGCACCCCAGTATTTGACGATGTGGGAAACCCAAACCGTTGGTATTTGGGACTGAGACTCTATCTTAAGTAAATATAGACTCTTTATACTTTCAGACAGTTGGTTGCAACAGTAGTAGGATGCAAACCTTAACTGAGAGTTAAACTTTGATTAGGTTTGTTGAAATGTGACCCATCGCTCAAGTAATTCCAAGTCTTACCGGCGATACGATGAGCCACCAGACCCTCTAGGTTTAGTGTCTCCTCCTCGGCGTCTTGTTCTCTGGGCAAGGATGAAGAAGATGTATTCTTAGGCTGCGGGGTGAGTGCGGGTAGAGGTGAGGAAGATGCACTGTAGCCTGGATAAGGAGAAGAACCCTGCAGGTCTGGGGATGGGGAAATGCCGCTGCTTGGGTAAGAGTTCACAGGCTTCACCAGCACCTGCTGGTTGAAATTAGACATGGCGTCGGTGGTGTTGTGGTGGGTTGCTTGGCGTGTCTGGAGGTAGGGCTCTGGGGTGTGTGTTGGGGTGGAGTTTTGGTGTTGGTAGCTAGCATTGGACCTCTGGGGAGAATATGCTGGGGACTCCATGACTGGGCTCTGGTTGGGCAAGGCTGAGACTCTCCCAGCTGGCCACAAAGGCTGATGAAAGGAATTGTTGACAGATCCGAAGTTGTTGTAACCGTGGATAGCAGAGTCGGCTTGGTATGAGGGTCTTGCAAGGGTCTGAGAGAAGGGCACCTCGGATGAATTGAGGTTGTTTTCCCCAGGGGGAGCACTGCTGGACTTAGACATGTGGGAGTTGATCGGGTCTAAGTCGAGCATGAGCATATTTAGCGCCTCGATGGACTGCTCAATGTCCCGTTGTGAGGCTGCCGTTGGGAAGTGGGGTAAGCTATGTGTTGACTGCAGAGGAGGGCCAAACGGGTCATCTGGCAAGCTATACTGGTGCCAGGCATTAAGACCTCTTTGAACAGCCTCTCGGCTACTGGTGCTCCTCTCTGGGGCCCTGGGCATCAGTTTAGGATTCGTCTCTGGGCTGCTGGCTGGCTGATTGCCAAAAGATTGTGACCGGTACATCCCTCCTCCATTTTGGTAATTGTTGTACCCTCCCTGTGGTGATGCAGAGTCCACGGACCTCTCTTGCATCACTGTGGGAGTTCGTACTCCATGAACAGGCATTTCGCTCAACTTTTCCCCAACAACACTTCTCTCAAGGTAGGGCCCGTCGCTCTGCCTACTGATGGGCTTCTGTGATTGGAAGTAGAGTTCAGCCGGTGTTGCCTGGCCCTCTAAAGAGGAGAGCGTGCCCAAGCTATCCACACTGTTGCCTTCTTGGCTATTGGGCAGCTCGTCGTCAAGAATATCTGTCTCACGATCCTCTGTGGAAGGGTCGTTAACTAGCCTTGTGTGGCCGCCGTTGACGTGCACCTGTGCTGGGACCAGGTGTCGGACACCGCCTCCTGGACTGGTAGACGTGGACAGGTAGGCTTGTCGCTGAAGAGTTGGTGCTTCAAGGCCACACAGAAGTTGGTCGAGCTCTCTTTTCTCCTGTGGGCTGAGTGTTGGGTGGGGCGCAGTCGGGTTGTTGTGGTTCACGGTGCTATGGACGGACTGGCTGTGCTCATCTGTACGATCAGTCTTAATGGATGCAGTAGAGTTGCCTGAGTCGCTGCTCACGGAGAGGGTGTGGTCAACAGCAGGAAGGGAGGCGTGGCCTGTCACAGGAAGGGTCTGGTCAGTGGTTTGGAGGGGATGGTTGGGGTGTTGTAACTGGTTCTCGGCACTAGTTAAGGGGTTTTCATGGACTGGGAGGCCATTGATGGTGACAACTCCCTCCAGGGAGTCTTTCTTGCGGACCCGGGCATATAGGCTTCCATCAAGTGGACCTTGGGTGTGAACAACATCTGGAAAAGACACAAAGAGACTATTCAAATACAAAAAAATGTGCTTGACGTCATTTACTATAAATCATCTTGTCTCTATACACGTCATTTTCATAACCTTCAATTATCAAATAATATTTGCACGGAACAAAACCAGTCACACCTCAAGCACAGTGACCCCCCCTCTGCAACCGACTCTTTTTGACCCTGAGGTGGGATGTAGCCCAGCCACCAGCAACACAACCCCTTCCAGCCCTATTAATAGCCATTTGGCAGGGTTAAAGCCCCTGTCACGTTGCGTCAGTGCAGGCCCATGTGGTCTGACGTGAACCAGGGTGGGCCCAGTCCAACACACTGAAACAGCTGGTCTGTGTGAGCCAAAGAGCAGCAGTGCCAGTTTGAAAGCCCAGAGCTGGACTGGCTGATGGGGCAAGGAGAGTTGTAGTCCTCAAGTTGGTTCCTGGCTGCTGAATCTCGCTGGAAAAGTCACACTGATTACCCGCACATTACGCAATCAGTGTTTCCACTGAAAATTCTTTTTCACAGCAATGAGTGACAATGAGTATTTAATGTCGACTGAAAACCAGAACTGAATTCTTTTGGTCAGGCAGTGCTTTACATGAAGGAGGAGGAGGAGGGCAATTTTAGTGACTGATTATTATTGCCTTTTTATATTCCTGAGAACAACAATCAAATAGACTACGGAAGCAAAAAAAAACCCCAAAAAACAATCTGTGTATAGTATGACATTTGTACAGGAACTTATTTGGCACTTCTTGGAAAAACATATGCCCTTAAAAAAAAATCACATATAAGTGTGACTGAAAACTATTTTGTTGTTGAGAAAAGAAAACGTCGCAGAGCAAATTTGCGGTGACACACAAAAAGAGGTTAGACTGTAATTCACACAGTGGGAGTGACAATTAGTGCACCAAAAACAAGTCAATGCACAGTTAAGATGTAACTATCGTGGTTGCTTCCAAAGAGTACAACGATCCCGAGTACTGTGGTAGTACTCACTAAATACAAGAAGAAAACGGGCAATACTGGCTTCCTGTATCCATATCCCTTGTGACATATACATGACCGTGTCTGGCTCAAACGTAAAACTGACCCCTGGTGACAGATGGTGGAGCACTTGGACTGCAGCTATTTCAAACCCATGTCAACAACAAATCCCAGTCGCAGTAGCAGCCAGAGCCAGAGGGCATGCGACAAAGTAGTAAACAGTTTGTTCTCCGGTTGTTTGTATGTTTTTAGTGTTTTAGTCACTGGTTAATTTATTTTCTAAAATTGTGAGATAATATACAGCAGAGTTTAAAAAATATGTTAGACTTTTGATTACGAAATAAAAGCACTTATATCATTGGCCCGTGGCCAACCATGTTCCAGACTTTGATGTCTGACTTTCAGATTTTGATAGGACTATTCTCAAATTCTTACGATCTTGATTACATCCCGACTCATTGCATCAAACTCACCGGCAGTGTCGTCCTTACCTGTAACGTCGGTGAACCTCCCAAACTTCTAATCTTCAGCCAGTAATGTCTAGATCAAAAAGCCATAAACTGTCAGCAGAGCAAAATTCCCTCAGTCGCCTCTCAGTGGCTGGAATATCACTGCTTTGACTCCAACACTCGTTCTGCCTATCCCCTCTGATTCACGTCCTCTCATCACCCAACATGCGCTCTGCTGGTGCGAGGCGGGGCCATACCACCGAGGCTGCCCAAAGGGGTGAGCTGACGTTCTGGGATGATCCCTGAGTGTTCAAGGCAGTGGGAGGGGGGACTCCACCACCCTCCCAGTCGCCTGTGAAGCATTTCCACTAAACTACAACTCCCACGCCATCTGTCCGCCTTAAGCTGCAGGCTCACTGCCCTCTGATGTCATCAGAGGGGATCCCCTCACTTGGTGTCATTCTCTGTTGCTTTACCAATAGCATCTGCACGTTTTACGAGGCAAGGTTCGCCTATTTCCAGTAAACCGTAAATGGAGGCTATCTACAGTATTTCAAAACTTGTCACCAAAACAGCTGCGCGCCATCTGCCTCTCAGTGCTCTGAAGCAAAAGTGACTCAAGTGGCCGGGGTGACATTTTCTTTCCAGCTGGTTAACCCCACCCCGACGTTAAATCATAGGAGGAGATGCTGCTATTTGATATGTTACGGCTCATAGAGGGAATGAAATTGCACAAAGAAACTGCTTTTGGGTAATGGTTAGAAGACGTTTTTTGGTGGTATCATAATTATATTTCCAGGAAGAAATTGGTAATATTGCCTAAAAAAATTTGCTAACACAACCATAACATTCCATATCTAATTAAAAAAAAGTCGTATATTTTAGATTTTTAAAATGTTTTTGGAATTCAATGAGTTGCAAACTCATCAAAACCCTAAAATCTATTTAATTAATGATTTCCGTGTGTATTATTATGGTGCTTTTAGTTCCTCCATCTATGTATGTGACGCTACTTTAAGTTTTTGAAGTAAACGTATACTAACAGGATGGAGTGCAAACGGAAACATCACAGTGAGCGGCTCACTCAGAGGACAAGTGTGAATGTTTCTGTAGTGAGTCTCACCTCCTTAAACACCTTCCTCGCTATTTTCTCTCCCTGACAAATGGAAAGAAGAGGCCTCTGAGTTTGGTAAACAACAGAGGTGTCGAACAAAGATGGCATGACAGGAACTTACGAGCTTTGCAATGTCACAGCCTTGAGCATTAGCAGAAGCTGGAGGAAGCGCATGCTGGTTTGTCAAAACCATGATCTGCTGAAGTGCCCTTGAGAAAGACACCGAGTCTGTGTCGTCTTCAAGAGGTGCAATTCCTGCATCTCGAGCAAGACGTTAATGAGTGCATGCTGGGAGCACAAATGCAAACCTGATGCTTCAGACCCAGAGCAGACTCTTCTGATATATCGTACCGTGTCGTATAAAAACCTAATTGACCTGTGATTAAATACCACGTTGTACATTTTTCGGACATATTTCATTTGTTTCACGGAGGCAGAGATTGAATTGGGCCAATGATAAATATCATGAAATCGGAATTGTTCAAAAAGTTGTAAGTTATCTTACAAAACCCACTCTGTAGCTGCAGCTGCTGGAGTTTTTGGTTGTATCAGTCAATCTTTCTAACCCTAACCCTGAAAGTGGATATTGAAATATGACAGTTGGATAAACTAATTTGGAAGCTGCAAACATCAACTGAGTAGATCGAAATTTGGGTTCCATCATGGCCATCAAATGGCCTAAAGGCAAATATGATATAATGGTAAAATGATGTTATACCTGCCAGGAAAAAGAGAAAACAATCCAACGAGTGATTTGGCATTGAAATCTAACCACAGTTCTCCAAGTATGAGGGCATGACGACAACTATTCCCTGACCGCCCAGCCTGGAATTCAGTCCACTAACCAAAAATCTGAATGCCACAAACAAGCGGCGCTCCGTCCCGTCTGGATAAAACAAATAGCTTCGTTCTCCCAAATCGCTGAAGCTTGGCCTGTATAAATAACTTGTTTCCCACTGCAGTAAATATACCATTCTCGTTGCTGCAAAAGGACAAAACCACACTTCACCGCAACTCATTTACATATTATGTAAAATACAGGTCAGAGAATCAAGCAGTACTTGCACTTAAATTCCTAAGAAAAAAATGTGCTGACTTTAAAAGTTTTTTTAAACCTGAAATTGAAAGAATTAATTGAGCATTAATACTCAAATGCACACCTGTCCATTCTCTGTGTTTTCTCATGTGAGAGGTGCTCTTGCTCTCTCGCGACACACGTGCAACCACACACAAATACACAGATTTCCTCTCAGCTGTATCGTCTTAAGCGTTGGTTCGAGTGTTACGCTGCCACAACGCAGCCTTGAGGGCCATTAAAAAGCCATTTTAACACCTGCGCCAATGGTTTATTATAAATAGGCAACATGCTACAACCGCTGTTATCGCTGTATCAAAAGGAACCAGCTGGGATGTGGGTAATATACATAGTTAGAGCATTTGAGATGAACAGACACAGAGTGATTGAAGCATTACATTTGTTTAGGCAGCTTCAAAGCAGTGAGAACCTGCTGCTTCAAGCATGCAACATAAATTACCCCTGAGGTTCTTGTTCTGTTTTGATTAAAAAAGAAAACAAGCTTCAGAATCTATTGACTGTACAGGTTTAACTAACTAAATTTGTTTTGGTTTGTTTCAGGTTTTATTTTCTTTTACTATAAGTTATAGTCATTATTTTAATACTTTCATACATTTTTATACTTAGGTGTTCCACAGGGATCTGAACCAGGGCTACTTCCGTTGGCCCTCTGCGTTAAAATTTTTAATTTGTAAACAATTCCAAATGTACAATTTTACAGATCATACAAACCTCTTTTTTGTGTCCAATGTTGAATCTTAAGGTCCATTTTCTGGAACTGACAGCTACTTTTCATAAATTTGTATTATTTGAAAATAATAATCAGCTATAAAATAATACAGTGACCAGTTGAATTAAGATACTGTGAATTCCTGAAAGAACTGCAAGATCACCACCAACTATTTTTAAAGGGGTTTTGGGCGGATTCTCTTATCTACTCCTTTAGAAGTTTCCAGGTCTGGTGGAAACTTAAAGATATACTTGAAAAACTTATAGGGGGCACTATGACCTTCTAAAAAAGGACCAAACCCATTTTTACAAAGTGCAAATGCATGCAATTATAGAAACAGACCTAACATTTACAAAAATAATTACAAAGTCCTATAGTGGAGCTTGCACTGCCCTTTGGAGAGAGGACCGCTATGACCGTTTTACTGGTTATGGTATATGCTTTCATGCATGTGTAAAATGTATACAGAAGCAAATGCAGGAGAGGTTATCTGTCCTTTAAAGATCTCTTTGGAGATGGGAGTCAGTGTGTTAGTAGGAAACTGGGTGGGCATGTGGGAGAGCAGTAAAACTAGAACCATTTGTTCTCCAGAGCGAATTCAGAGGAGCAGGATTAAAGTGTTGCACTGGGAAATAAAAGTCCAAATGGAAACCAGTCTCAAGGAAAAATTATGCCAATAAATTAAGATTCAGGATTCATTGGGTTAAGAACGGAGTGATTTCGATGATTTTCTTCTGCAAAAGTGGGTTTACAATAAGGGTACATTATTTACATTACTTAATGCAATATTGACAATTAATCTGCCAACCATTCTTTTACGGTCTTCTTGTTAACTAAATTGATAATTCATACATTAGTCAACAAGTTTATAACAGAACTATTAAGTTTCATTTAAGGGATATATGTATATAAGTATATAGATGTGAGTACCTGTTAGTAAATGCTTATTACTCTGTTTAACTAATGTAAAGTACCCTCATTGTAAAGTGTTGCCCTGTTGGTCATGATTACTGGTTACATTTTTGGGAACATCTTGTTCTTTTGGTTTATCACCAGCTTGTTAACGATTAAATAGATTATTCCTGGATGAATAATCCCCATCTTTAGACAGCGGAGTGAAAATGTTGTGCAAACCCATCTGGTTAACTCACTCGGCTTCTTTTATTCAAGATGAGGAAGGAGGACAAAGATTTAACTGTCAGTGAACATTAAACAGCTTCAGATGTATCTATTCCCAGAGTGTCCAAAGTAATTTTATCCTCTTCTTCTGGGTTTGTGTTTTGAAACTCAAAGTGCCCCTTTCAGCGCACGACAAAAAATATTTGAGTCAGTGGGCGACTCTCCCATGTAAAGTAATACACAGTGACAGGCAGCGGCAGGCATGGTGCTGTCAGCAGGACGTGACATTCACCTTCGCAGTTTTCGTATCACCGTGACAATGACCAGTCTGCATGCCGAAAACGGGTGACTGACTCGCCTTAAAAGCCTGCTGTGAATGACAGAGACATGGGGGGTGGGGGCACTGTAAAAATATCCTCTACGCGTACTTTTTAAAGACCAAAAGAACTGATTTTAGGTTAAAACTTTGTGCTTGGACAGTAGAGACACGCCTTTTACTCACTAACTTGTACTTCGAATAAAGTTGACTGCTACTGAGCTATTTGGTTTTTTTGGTGGTATTTTTTGGTTGAGTATGAGAGAGTAAGACAGGCATGTGGGATGATGTGACAGTCCATCAGGGAAAAAAGGTGTCACGGTTGGCGTATCAGTGACTGGCACAAGGAAAACTGTCCATTTTATATTTGCCATGTCTGCCTCAGCTCATCCATCACCCGGCATCCAGCTGTCACCGTTTGAGGTAACGTGATGTGACTGTATCAGTGTCCGTCCCCAAGATTGCTTTCAGGATGATGTCACTCCCTGCCCCCCGCCCCCCAAACCAACCGGTGTCTGTCATCAGGGTGACTCATAAAAAAAGTCACGTCTGACTGTCTGTATCTGT
>KV751405.1:623033-640607 GCA_001698575.1 Mola mola
AACATAAAATCATTTGATATCTTTTGAAAGAGTCGAATAACTTCAAATTCATCACTATGTGAAGTCCAAACACATCCAATAAACACCATCTGATACATATTTGCAGTATTATGAATGCTCTGCATGTATTATATCCATAAATTTCCTCCTTTCAGTGCTGTATTACCTTTAATTTTTTCTGGTCCATATGAGAAAACAAACTCCACTTTCCCATATTCTGGAAACCTCTCATCTGTGCAGAGACACAATGTGAAAATTATTATTATTATTACTTTTTGGTCAATCAATGGTTATGAATGAAAAAATATATATGTTTAAAAAAACATTATTCATTACTCAAAATTGTAAATATTTCAAAGAAATCTGGTCCAGCTTCATCATAATTATTTGTCCTTCCCTTCGTGTTATTGTAAGAGCCCTATTTACTATAAAATATCTTTTAAAATATGAAAGGCACTCAGCAATACTTTTTCCATTAAAACAAACTTCTGCTGAATGCTTTGACCCAATTTGGCTCCTGTCACATGTATTATTTTCCACGTGTGGCAGAATATGTGAAATGAAGAGACGTGGGACGGTTACCTTTGAAGGTCTCGTCCAGCTCGTTCTTCCCGAACACCACCCCGAGGTCATGGACGGCGCAGGTGTGGAACTGCACCCTGAACACCACGTCTCTGGTCGGGTTTCTGTACCGCTTGTGGTAACACTTCAACTGCAATACCAGAGCAGGCTCATGAAAAATCAAGAGCTGCCTTTTCTAGCTAGCATGGATATTTTTCAAAATAAAGTACAAGCCACAAAAAAGATTGATTGAGGAAATTTTTGACGAACAAAAATCTTTGATAAAGATGAGGAATGAGGGGTATTGATAGACACTAAACAAAAATACAAATCAAAAGTATCTAGACGCAAAAGTAACAATCCAGCCGGTTTTATGTTGAAAATCTTACCAAGATGTCTCCCTTCAGAAGCAGGCCAGGTTCAATCGTGATGCAGATACTGGTGTTGCTGTCCCCTTGTACATTGCTGCAGTAATCACAATGACAATGTCTCAGTAAATGGTTGCCATTGCCTCAGAAATTCAAACACAAAACCACACTGAAGCGGAATAAAAGTGCCCATACTATATCCCTGACGTGTAGACTGGCTGCATCGCCTGGTAGATCTTCAGGAAAGGACGGCAGCCTGTGAAGGGGAGCGCAGAAGTTGAAGTGCTTTTGAAGAAAAACCTGCTAAAACAGGGCGGTTTGGCAGCTGTAGGTGCTCACCTCCTTTGGACTCAAAGTTGGGAATGCCGTGCATGATTACATGATGCAGGAACAGAGGCTTGTTGTTGATTTTTATGTGCCCTGACAGAAGGCCGTTAAAGTATCTGATGTACCTGCAGACAAAGGAACATTAGGTCCAAAGTCTTAAGATCTATCAATCTAAGCTAGTTTTCTAATAAGGACAACTTAATAAATAAAAAAACAGGGTTGTAACATTGGAAAACACCTGCGATCATTTCACCAACACGTGAACTGCAAATACAACACAAGGAAACAGAAAAACCACAATGCAAGTAGCACAGACAACAATAGATATTGTTTCCTTGGGAAAATACAAAAAAAGTAGACACTCTTGTCCCGTTAAAATGTTTTATCCTCTTTATTTTAATGTTGTGATGGCATGAGTCAGATATTAGCCGGTTGCAGATGTTGTTGTTGAACTAGCCTTTACATTTTGCTTATTAGCCGGCCAATTTGAATGATACCAAACACCAAGAAACTGCGATATAGTGTAAAAGAGATGTTTCATATAATAAAAAGAAGAGGCGCCACTGAAGATTAGACAACTCTAACAACTTTGAGAGTCACAAATTCCTTCAAGAACAAGCGTGCCCACGACTTGTCCATAGAAACATCAGTATCTCTTCTTGTCTGTGCTGCTTACAGCACATCTGTTTATCCATTTACCATTTAAGTGCATTGTCAAGTGGATAAAGATGTTTACTTTCTTTCCTGGCGTCTTGTGTATTTGAAAACGTTTTCCTAAGTTGCAGTTCGTTGAGTTCTCTTGGTCAAATTACATTTTAGCCTTTTGGTAGTGACGAAAATGGAGGAAATAAAGTTGCTGGTTTTTGGAGATGCCTCAGCATGAAAGAAACTGGTAGATATGGGACGTTTTGACCCGATGGTTGCCTTAGATTCAAGGTTGTGGGACTGTCCTGGGAATCATAATTTCAGATACATGCTCTTAAACAGGTCCAGGATGTACCCGCGTTCGCCCAATGAGACTGGAATAAGGCTCCAGAATCCCATGACCCTATGGGATAAGTGGTGATGGATGGATGGTCTTAAACAGCCATCCTCCCTCAGGACCGGTCTAAATACAAATCCCTCATCCTGTGTGCTTCATGTTTACAGCCTGTCAGCTCCAACAGCCCAGTCACACCTGAATTCCACTCCGACTATAAAACAACCTTCACACACAACAGGAAAGACTGAATCGGCAAGTCCACAGGCCAGCTGGGGGTCTGCTGAGTTAGTGTAGCCTGCTTGTTAATAACGATAATGATGATGGTACCAAATGTGACCTTGACCGTGGGGGTCGCCACAGCGCAGGCACTCCCCTTTGCTGTGCTGTCAGGGGCCAGATGGTTTAGCCTCTCTTTAATTGAATTAGACTGAGCGGGGACACCACGAGCGCAGCGCTGAGAGGAGGAAACAGCTTGTTAGTACATCTTGCATGTGTAGTCAAGGCGAGACATGATCATTTTGGTTTTGGTGGAAAACTATAGCAAGAAATAAAAGCATTTTTCTTTGCAAAAGGCCATTTTTGCAGTTTGTACCGTTGTTTTTCATTTTAAAGGATAATGTGTCAATTCCTCTATTAGAATACATGATTTAACTTCACTAGTGATGGTTGTTAAAACCTTGCTCCTGATTCTTGACCTTGATCGTCTGTCTCTCTGCTATTCAAAAAAAGCCTTGAGCGGTAAAGCAAAAGACAGAGTTCATAAAAAAAGTTTAAAACTTTCTACCATCTGCCAAGAGTGGTCTTTCCTTCTAAATCTGGTGAAGAGAGGGGGTGGTGTTTTGTTTAAGGTTTACACCACTTTGCCACGGGATACGAAGTCCCTTTCACCACCACGACCTCAAGATATCAATGGTGGATTCACCCAAGAATCTCCATCCCTCCTCCCTTGGGGTTTTATTCCATCAACAGTGTCTAGACTCTGGAGAATCCTGTCCTTTGTTCATGTAACACCTAGTGATGCCTTCCCAGATCCAAATATGCACATATATTTTTCCTTCCTACACAAATCTACAAAGTACTTTGCTATTGGCAGTGGGCCATTCTCCCCTTCTTCTAAACTCTTCTTCAATAACCCATCTTTCAAAAAAAAAACAAAAAAACCCCCTGAAAACAGCACTTTCATGGCAATAATCCAGACATACATCCTTAGAGAATTTAATTGTGACCAATTTTGTATCAAGGTTATTTTCTTCTTTACCTAAAGCTTCCTTCTTGCTTTGGGGCAGAAATCAATTCAGCCCATTTTCCAGTGGAATCTGACTGAGACGATGCTCCCAGCAAGGCCTTCGGCTTGTTTACTGCAGCATTCTAACAATTCACGACTACCACAGCAATCATTACATAATCATGGAATACCTTTCATCCAAACTTTTACAGGCTTTTATAGCAGCAGCAAATTGATTTAATATGTCCTTTTCTTGATGTTAATATCACACATTCCAGACTCTAATGCTATCAGACTCCAGGGGCAGAGATAATTATATCCAACGAAGGAAATAGGAGGGGGGCAGAGGGCAAGCCTACAGACCTGTTTGAGAATGGTTGCCTGTCTAATTCACTGACTGAAATGAAGTGGTGTTAAGTCCCCTGCGGTTTCCTGTGTTTCTTCGTTTATTCCCTGTAACCTTTGTCCCGCTCATCCAGATCATGATTCCTCTCAGATGTAGGGGGTCAAGCCTTTAAGCAGTCGACTGTCTAATAATGCAGAGAGGGCTAATGACGGTGTTCGGAGCAGACAAATGACCTAAAGAGGGATATCTAGTAAGATACTGCCCCTACAGGAGGCAGCATTCGAAAAAAAACCATTGTAGAAATACCTTTAAACCGTGTTCTGGTTTGGAACATTGCCCTCTGTTATCATGGAAAGGAAATTATCTAAAAAAAAAACCTCAATGCTAAAACTGGATAATTGGAGGAAAGTATGCTTAGAAGATATGCTAGGAGACAGTACAGGAATGACTTGCCACCATGAGGCCTCCCTGGGGACTCCAGTGGAATCCCTCAAACAGACAAGATAAACCTTTTTGCAATGACATTCACCCACAATTATCTCAATTGAAGCTAATTTGGTGATAAAGGGACAAATAAGGAAAAGAATTTCCTGTGTCTGAAGATTCTGAACCAAAATGAGAGATCACAACAGTGATCAGACAGTCTTGTTGGTTCTTTGACTAACCATTTTGTAAGCATCAGTGATTCTCTTTATAGTTGGGTATTTTCTTATAAACCAAAAATATAAATAAACCAACATAACATCAGCTGCAAACTTAGCATGTCCGACTAACTAGCTTACTTCCTACAGAAGCAGTGTTTCTCCAAAAGCCACATTGGATTTTTCTGTTAGCTCGCTACATGATAATGTGTGGACAGAAGTTAGCTTAAGAAAAGTCTCATTCATGACTAGAACATCCACCGTGTTGTATTTTTCCTTCATTGTATCTTATCTTGAATGTGTCAATGTGTCAAAATGCTAAAGGTTACAGTTCAAACCAATGAAAATCCATCTAGCTAAACTTTTTAGCCTTTTCTTTAAAACCTTTAAAAAGTTAAACTGCATCAAACTAAAAAGCGTTTCATTTCACCAAAAAAATTACTCTGGATGTATAGCTTTAGCCTTGCTGGCTTTAAAAAAAAAAAAAAGGAATGTTCTTTTATTTGAAAGAGTCAAATTCATAGCTGACTTAGCTAGTGAACCACAGCTAATAAAATCCGTTTTCATGTTGTTGTTTCTGCTTACAAAACCAACAGTTGATTATTTAAAGTTTTCTTTTGTCTCCCTCTGTCTAAATTCAACAAGCTATCTTTAGCCTTGTAAAGTGATGTGGAATGGGTTTTTGCTCATTTCTTCAGGGCCTAATGTTGTTCACTTCTCTGTGAGCCACTGCCGCTGCAGTTTGTGGTTTCTGTTTAGGTGTAAAATTCAGAAACCAGCAGGCGCAGCTCTCTAGGTAAAGGTTAGACTAATAAAACAGACATCAGCAGCCAGGAACTGCGGTAATAACTGACCTTTTTTGTGACGGCTGACCCACAGGAAGTGCTTTGTCCTCGTAGAAGCGTCTCATGGCAAATCTGTCCAACGCCTGGTCAGCACTGCATGACATGAAGTAAGAAAAATAAGCTGGCTGGGATGGAGTGTTTTGCCATTATAATCGCGTTGGAGTTTCAATTTCAGGCAGATCTCAAGGACTAACCGTGAACAATTATCCTTACAAAACCACGTGAGGAGGAAATTGAGGAGGAAAATGAGATTTGTTTTGGCACGGTCGATACCTTGCGGATATGTTGCTGTAGTGCATGTACGCAGCCACCACCACCCCGGTTCGACCTCGGTTCCCCTGTGACACAGAAAGAGACATCAAGTTTCAAATCTGTAAGAATCACCTCAAAGAGGAAACTAATAAATCTATGACTCTCAATATCTACATGAATTATATATTAAAATTTTATTGTCTCAACAAGATGCAGAAAAACAATTTGTTACTTCCAGGCTGGATTACTGTAATTCTTTATTTGCTGCTACCCTAATAAGATTTTAAAGACTCCTCAGTTAATCCAGAATGCAGCAATGCGTGTACTGACTAGAACTAAGATCAGAGAACATATTTCCCCCATACTAGCTCCCAGTTAAATCCAGAATAGAATTTAAAATCCTTGTCCTCACCTACCAAGCTATTCATGGTCAGGCACCATCTTATCTTAAAGAGCTCATAGTACCCTATCGCCGACCAAGAACCTTAAGCTCCCAGGTTGCAGGGTTATTGGTGATCCCAAGAATCTCCAAAAGTAGAATAGGAGGCAGAGCTTTCAGCTATTTTAAGAGTAGGCATAAAACTTTCCTTTTTGATAATGCTTATAGTTAAAGCTGGCCTAGCTAGCCCTTAAATAGGCTACTATAAGCTTAGGTTGCTGGGAGAAAACTCCATGATGCACCAAGATCTCTTCTCTGCCCCGTCTGACTCAGACTCCATCTCTGCTCCTCTAAATGTCCATATCCTTACACTAACTTTACTTCTTCCCCGAAGTCTTTGTGTTTTATCATCCTGCAGCTCTTTATAGGTCGCGGTGGGCGCTGCTGCTTTGGTCCTGCCTGACGCCTACTGCTTAAATCAGGACAGGAGATCCTGTGATTTGGATCCTAGGCTGGATGGCCCAGCATAGCCCATGGATTACAACGACTTCTGACCAACATACGATACCCATATTATATCTGGATTTATAGACTCATATGAACTCAAACATTCTTATTAAACTGTTATTGTCATGTTGTTGTGTTCTGTACAAGTGATAACTATTGCACGTCTGTCCGTCTTCCTGAAGTTTCTTATTTTCCCTGTTTAGGTTTCTTTTTTCAAGTTTTTTTTTAAAGTTTTCGTCACATCTGTACAGTTTGTCAAAGCCCAGTGAGATAATATGTAAATTGTTATTTTGGGCTATACAAATAAAATTTGATATGATTTGATTTAAAAACCATAAAGCTGGAAGAACAAATAACATGAAATAATATTTGAATTCTCTGTTTGTTTAAAGTGACTGTTTGGACTCTAAAAGGCAACAAGTCTGCGCCAGAGTAAAGCCAGGAAGCCGGAAAAATGTTTTCCTTCTCATCTTTTTCTGCTTCATCCACACAGCATGTGCAAAGCCCGTATGGTAATGTATTTGAACTACACACAATGGGTTGTGTAACTGTAAGAACTGAATAATGACAGGAATTAATGTTGATTTTCAGAGGTCAGAAGCCGCTGGTGTGCAACCTGGCCCGACACAAACCCCCCCTGTCATTTTGACTTTGTTTTCCTCTTTTTAAGGGTTTAACAAATGAAGTTGAGTTTCATTTGTAAAACTCTATCACACTATCATTAGTCTGTTTGATACTTTTCCTCAAGAGACACAGATAAAACAATCGTAGCAATTGGAATTTTTACAAAACAAAAAGTACAACACTTAGTTGCAGTTTGCAGAGATGAGGTTTGCCAAATTTGGCCGATAAGTTGTGTTACTGGCTTTTCTGTTAGTCACTATATTTTTTAAATGCGGAAATTTGTTTGGTTTCACTGTCCAGTAACTTGCAAAATAGTCTTGAAAATAAAAAAACAGAATCGAGATAAAAATCGCCATCATGATAATGTCTACAAAACATTATGGTAGGATATTTTTATCGTACCGCCCACCCCTATATACATGTTCATAAATATTTATATTTAGCTATTTAGCACCGCCCCTTGATTTGCTTGGCTAAACCAATTGGATGTTGGCCAGATTTTCCAAGACACTAAGCAATTCCTTTAAAGAATTTAGACTGCACTGGATGCGCTCTTCACCTTGTTGTGCAGCACCACAACATTTCGTGGGTCTCCGTTGAGCCACGTGTCGATGGCTTTGCACATGCTGCAGATCTTGTCCAGCGCTGGCGCGTGGAGGTCTGGCCAGCCAAATTCCAGAACCTGAAGGAGGGAACAAAAGGCAAAAGACCCGGTGAAAGGTTATTTTTGGTTGGATTGCCCTTAGAGTGAGTTAACATGCACGATGATTGTACCTTGTGGTTTAACTTTGACAAGTCGTTTCTCTGCTCACTCAGGTTGAGCACCTGAAATCAAAGACAGAATGAAAAACCATGATTTTCTTTGACATTTTTGACAGCCCTGCGTTTGTGCCCCTGAGGGGGTGTCGCTCACCAGATAGTGCTCGCCGTGTTTGGAGCGCAGCATCGTCGCCACCTCCTTGAGGTTGGTGGTGTAGCTGCGCTCCTCGGCGCCAGCGGGGAAACAGAGAGAGATGATCCTCTCTGTGATGTAGACCAGGTCCACCTCATAGCTCTCCTCCATGGTCTGAACCAAACTCTGACTCCTGGAGAGGCGGTTTAGACGATTCAGAGATGCACAACCACTTCAGAAAATGAAGCCAAGATATCCGTGATACTGCTGGTGACATCATTTCAAACCAGACACTGTTCAGTAGTAACCAGGAGGAGGAGCTGTGGTTAAAACATCCAAACTAGTCTGAAAAATTAAGACTTAAGTTAGCGTAATTAAAAACTGCCTAAAACAAGTAAAAAATATCTTTGGGGAAAATTTAGGTAAGGAGTAGTTTGAGTGGTTAGTTTGAGCAAAGTAAATAATGGAGTAGGAGGAGTTTATGAGCCAGCCACCAGGGGGCGTTTGAGAAGACTCGTCGCTCTTGTGTATCCCTAAAATAAATGCTATCTTCGGCAGAAAAAGTGCAGAATGAGTGCATTTTCTTGACTGTTCTGATAAAACAAACATGCAGATATTGAGCCAATAGAAAAGCTTGATTGTGAGGTGAAATTTTTTGTTCAGATCAGTAATTACCTCCTGACACCCGGCTAAACTTGATTGTGCAATAAGTTCAGAAAGTTTTTGGGTGTCCATCCAACGGTTGATCGCTCATATATGGATAAAATCACTTATTCAGCTGCTGTGGGAACATTTTTCCAGCTCCTGGCTTCCTCCCGGGGACCAGAGTTCATCACAAACATCCACTTGATCAAATGTAAACTCCCGCAGCTCACGGCTATGTTTCTTGGAGGGGAACAGATTTGCAAACCTTTGCTCACTGTTGACACGACCTCTGCTGATATTATGCAATTTATTTCTGCGGCCAAAGCGGCGGTCGGATTTATTAGCTGGTGAGGACGCAGCTAAGCCCTGCCTGAGAAACGGCCATGAAAGGAGAGAGTGGTGCTTTAAAGTAGTGATTTAAATGCATGGAAAGGGCTTTAATTTCAGGACAAACAATCGTTTGTTGATGTTCATCCTAAAGTATGATTGAGTTTGGGATCATATGGATGATGTTTTTTTTTCCTAATAACTGTTTTCTAATGATTACAAACGATATGTTACTGAGCACTGTGCAAGTGTACAACAGAACTCCCTGTTTTAACTCTGGACTGCACTAAAAGTTTTAATGACGGTGAATCCCAGTGATTTTTAACCTAAGCTCGATTCCCTGAGGTATGAGACTCGATTTTTTAAAAATACATTCTGTATGGAGTTCTCAGCAACCCACTCCACAGATTAAGGACTAAATTCATACAACGCTCTAGGATAATAAACCCTGATACTGCACATGTCCAACTGTTTATATATATATATAGAATTCCTCACTATGTAAACTTGTATGTAAACTTCATGATACATTATCTATTTATAAATCTCAGGAACATTGCACTTTGCACACTTTATACACAAAGGCCAGATTGTACATAATACTTAGTATATTTTTAATTTCTAGTATTTTAGTTTTTATTTATCCCTTTGCACTTCTTTCACTTCTGTACTGCTGCGTCAACCTGAATTTCTCCCAAGGGGGATCAATAAAGTTACATCTAAAGGTTACAAAATTCAAATAAATCTTTTACTTTTTTTTTTACCATAAAATACGCTCAAAGCGGTTTTGCAAGTGTCCGGTAACATGGAGTAAAATGAGTAAAAGCTTTCCGCTGCTTTTCACTGTTTATAAAAGACAAACAAAATGTAAAACGGATTAAATCTACCTTCACAAATTTGTGTTTCTTTCGTAAACATCAGAAAACAACATCTGTTGATCTTTACCGTTATTTAGTCAAAAACACGCAGGTGTTTCACTGGAGGTATCTACTTCATGTTACCACTTCCACTTTGTTATCTATTTTTTCGTCGTTTTGACTTGCCCAGTGCCCCCTTGCCATCGAACTCCACACTGGCGTAATTCTCCAAAAAAGACTTTATTTTTAAAATTTAGGTTGAAGAATACCAAGTCAACTTTTGTTTTGAAGTTCAGCGAACTTTAAATTTGATGGCAGCCTGGACCCTAACTTTTATTTTTTTTTATGTTGCAACTAGTTAGTTTTTACGCGTTTCCTTCTGTCCACCTGTGCATCTGCATACAGATACACAATCGATCGTGTGAAAAAAACTCTGTCTTACCTCGACTGCTTTCGCCTTATCTCCACACTCTTGCAGGACCTCGTAGATCCCTGGAGAAACACACACGCACACACAAACAAACACAAACACACACACACAGAGGGAGGGCGGGAGATGATTCATAAGCAAACTCCATCTGGTTAAGATGATAACGATATTATTGAATTCGTGAAAAGCCGGACTGCAAAAGCAAAGTGGGTTCGGAGGAAAGGGAAGATAAAGAGGGAAGACGGAGGACACATAGAGGACGTGAAGGGGAAGGAGTGGGGAGGCGCAGCAGCAGAGGAGGGTGAGGAGTGAATGGTATGAGAAACTAATTACCCAATAAAGGAAAGAGAGTATCAAAGGATGACGAAGAAGAAAAGCAAAAGGAGATAAGAGAAGAAGAATAGAAGTTGGACAGAGGAAGAAAAGGAAGGAAAGGGTGAGGGGTAATGAGAAGACATTATGCCTCCCAGGGCACACAAAGCCTACAGTGAAAGTACAGTAGTGGGTCAAGAAGAAGGTGGTTTTTGTTTTCCCACTGGGGTCCTGGTTGGATGTATTGATGAACTGTGAGAGAACTGTGGTACATTAACTTTAAAATTCATGGTATTAACTGTCCTTCACTCGACCTTGATAATCATTGTTGCCGTTCTGCTGCATGTCTATTAAAGCATTAAAAAACAGACTGATATAGCTTGTATGTGTTCCCATGCTTGCCAAAAGCCTACTGAAGCATTTTTTGTTGGTGGGTGTAAGTGCAGCGCACACGAGGCCGCAGTGACCTTGATCTTTGGCCTATGACCTTCAAATTCTAACCGGTTCGTCCCTGACGCCAGAGTCGACATTTGTGTAAAGTTTGAAGAAAATCCCTCAGAGGGCTTGAGAAATGGCCCAGATGGCCCGACAACAACAAATAAAAAGAAAAAAGTGAATGAGAAGACGAGGAGCAAGATTAAAGAGAATAATGTAAAGGAAAATGTCCAGAGGAAGCAATGGAAAAGAAGGGGGTGAAATAAAAGACGGTGAAGCGGGAGCGGAGGAAAGAGAGAAGGAGAGAAGAAGGAGACTCAGGTCTTTTCAGAACTTCAGGAGATGCTTTAATTATCGTGGCCTCATTTACTGTGGAAGGGAGGAAGAGTTTGGCTGTGACAGGCCTGCAGAGGGAAAATGCTACGAGATGTGCTGATGCCGGGGAGGAAGCTCGGCTTCCGCTTTGCTGTTTGTCGGCCGAAAGGGAGACAACGCCTCTGTGAGTCAGCCGCCATCAAACGATGAAGACGACCGAGAAGATGCGACGGCAGCTGAATTTATCCTCGCGGTTATTTTCCCATCTTTTTCCCACAGCGCCAGGCGCTCTGAGCATTTTCAGCTTCTTTGGTCAAGTGTTTAAACTGAGCTATTGGCCCAAGGTTAAACACACAGCCAAGAGCTGCTGCACAGCGGCCCCCTCGCACATGAAGCTAATCCCACCCCCAAGAGCCAAAATAGGAAGCATAATTCTCCATGATTTGACAGGAACCAGATGCTAGGCGGGCCGCGGACGTTGGTGTTTGCAAAATGAAACAGCCTGTTCTGCAGGGGCTTCAAGGAGGGGGGGGGTGTTATGTAGGGACATTTCGCATCACAGGAACAAGCTGTTGTTTTGTACAACAACATGGGCACACGTGCGCCTGTTGAAAGTCAATGATGCGTGTGAAACAGACATTTAAATACAAAGGGGAAACCTGGCCTGAGTGTGGTTGCCATAACATGAAGGGAGGAGAGCAAAATCAACGACAAATGTCCAGGCGTATCTTATTCCTCGGTTTAGGACACAAAGTAAACATGATTTGATCGAGTCTAGGCAAAAACACGGATAAAAACACGTTATGGTTTGGACTACAATCAGCTTAACTACACTGCTTGTGCACCATAACTTCATAACATTATTTTCCTTAACTAGACATGAATTAAAAACAGTCAATGATCTAAACCTCCAGTTTAACACAAGCTCTGCTCTCCTGGCGTCAAAGCCTACCCATTGTTTGACCCATTCACATCTCCAACGCACTCTGAGAGAAGACTTTCTCGTTCTTTAAACAAGCTCATCTTACATTGTTTTCTCTACCACGTTGTCGGTTAAATAAATCTTCCGAGCAGCCTGACACAGGTGGCTTTAAGTGAAACACAAAAAGCAATAAAACACGCTATTCATATTTGGCAAGACCGGACTTAATAGTTCCCAGTACTGTGACTGTGTGCTGAGTAACCCGGTAAGGCTTGGAAAGAGCAAACAGAGCGGTGATTTTCCATCCACCTGCAACCTAAAACAGAGAACCGAAGAGCTTTAGGCTTCCTGTGTGGGAGTGGCCTACCTCGCTGAACAGGTACCCAGTGCTCCATCTCAAAGGTGAACGCAGGTGAGAAAAATGCCTTGGAGAGGAGCTGTCCTGAGCCATGGCTAACCACTTCTCTTTCTTTAGATAAAATAAAAAACCCTCGTTCTTTACGTATCCAGTCACATCTTGTTTTTGCTGTTTATCACAAACCAGCATCCAGATGATAACAAGCTCAGTCTTGCTGAATAGCTTTAGTCTCAAGAAAAAATACCAGCCCCTGCGCTGTCTGTGCCAACTTCGCCTCAACGATTATGTAATATGATGGATTCTGAATGCCTCCTTCCTGCTTTCCTCCTATCCTCTCGTGCTTTCTCTTGTCCTCTCCCTCATGCCCATTTAGTGTTCCCTGCAACTACCCCCTCCCACATTCTCATTATCTCTCATTATTACAAATTCTTCCCCCACCTTCCTCTCTCATCCTGTCTTTACCCAGAGCCATGTTTTCGGTTCCTACGTGGCTCTGATTAGTCACACGAACGAGTGGCACAAGTTACCAAAGCATAAAAATTTGCCATTAAAGCCACATTTTTAAACTCTTCCTGCTCATTTAAGTAGTAAATTGGGGTTTCAAGGGCAGACGTTTACTTACTATTCTCTCCCAAGCCACAAACAAATAAAAAAAAGATAATCCCCATAAAACGCTCCCACGTGGACTCAATAATGGACTCAGTGGACCATTTTGGCTCACAACATCATACTGCGAATGGGAAGAAATAACATTCCAACACTTTAGTGCTTCGGTCCATTGTGACAAACAAAACAAGACAATTAGCAGCCTCAGTATATTTAATACTTGCTCATAATCATGCAATTCCCCGTGAACCCTATGAACTCTCGATCTGTTGTTTTGCTGAGCATCGCTTATTGAATTCAGGGGAAAAAAAGCACTTGCTTTTTGTTGATGGCAAATAATGACCAAAAAACTGAAAGTAATGGTGATATTAATGTTTAAGAAATGTTGGTTACTTTCTACAATAAGGTTACATTAATTAACATTAGTTGATTAAGTAATTAACATTAATTACCAGTTAACTAATGTGCAAACTAAACATTTATTGGTGCCCTTCATGTTAACTAAGATACTATTCAATAGTTTAAAACCGTACTATTAAGTGCCGTTTAAGGGATTCATGTTTTCAACTTTACAATCAGGGTCACTAATTATAGGGTCATTAATAAATGGTTAATTCACATTAATAAACATTTTATTAAGGTTAAGTTCACTGTTAACAGTGTGCTTAGAAAGTACTGAATAACTACCTTATCTTTTAAACAAATGCTGTGTCCCCTCACAATCTGACACCATTTTGAACATTATCTTTTTTTCTCTTTTATTTTCCTTGAACGTCGGCGTCCTGGAAAGCCACGGCGCGTGTCCGCCGCGCCCTTCACAGCTCAGCACAGTCAGATCCAACCCTGCACGCTCAGGCCAGAGCCCGGCTGCGATCTGTTGCGCAGGCAAGATGCACTTTGGCCCCAACTGGCTGCAACAGATGTTAACAGATGTGCAGCTTTTTATCATTTTAAAAATATGTATAAAATGTGACTTTTCACTGAGCAGAGTTCAACATAAAATACCTCAGTCCATTGGCCAGTTAAATTATTTATTTTTCACTGTTTAATTAAAATCTATGAATAAATTGATACATTGAACATTATTCTATGATTGACTCCTCTCACTTCCTTTTTCATGGTTTCTTTAATCTTAGAGATGGGTCCCTTTAATTTACTGTATGTGTCACCTAAAGTCCTAGCGCAGCAACAGAAGCTCTGATTGGCTGGCTCCTTGGCATTGCACGGTGCTGCCACCTGCTCTGTGGGGGGGGGGGCAGGTGGTAGGGTTTGAGTGTCTGGGCAAAGCTTTAAAACCTAAATTCATACATTAAAAATTCGTATAAAATGCGACTTAAAACATCTAGAATTTTTTTGCTGCCTCACTTCAATAAATGCGATACAAATAATGTAGTTTTGTTTTGTTTACTAAATTTATTTAAATTTACTATTTACAGTAAGGGGAGGGCTATGAAGCATAAACAGTACCATGTACTCTAATAGATAAGTTTAATGAGGGTTTTTTTAAACATGTGGTGGACATATTTGTCTTTCCAATTCCAAAGAAAAGAAAATACACAAGTAAAATCTTTCTTCTGCTCTGGACATTTTTTTTTTCCTGGGAAAACAAGACAGTACAAAACATGAAGATAACAGATACCTAACAGATTTCTAATTTTTTGTGGGTTAATATCGATGATGCAATCCAAAAGGGGGGGGGGTAAAGCTTAAACAAACCACGAGAATTAACCTGTTGCTTGTAGTGGAGTTGGCTTTTTTTTTAATGAATATTAATACTGTTTCACTAGTATTAATATTTCCATTAAAGGGCCAAGCTCAAGCAGCTCCAGAAAGTGCATACATTAAAACGGTGTTCACAAACATTTGGCCACCTCCTTGTCCACACATGGATTGTTATTCCAGCAATTTGCTGCACAACAAACAACAGCACTCAGGAATGAGCTGGGCTGCTTTTAAAGCATGTCTCCAATAAAGAAGAGGTGCTACTTACCGGCGTGTCTACATGCTTTAATGGCAGCTGAGGAGTGGGAGGCTGGAGAGAGAAGCGAGACAGCCGGTTAGTCATAGTTTCTCTTGCACCGAGGAAGAAACAACATGGTGAGCTGCAGGATGAGACGGAGGGGGAAAGAGAGAGAGGGTGGAGAGACTATGCCTTTTCCAGAGCACTGTCTTTCGCCGTCTGGCAGGTTGTAAACCAGACACACATTTATTAACCTGGAAGAAAACACTCTCGCGTGATGTAGGCGCAGTTTGCCTGTATGCGCCCATCATGACACCAGTCTGTTCTCTGGACTGGCTTGGCTTGGCACAAATCAATATTGGAGAGAAAATAAATATCACGTGAGGGCTTTTTTTGACCAACGAAAGACAGGACTCTGCAGGGTTTTTAAGGCACCATTAAGGACGAAGTGAACCATTTCTTTTTGAAATTAAACAAGAATGGCACCCAGTAGGGCATATACCTCCACTATAGACCAATGCTCTTTTAAATTCATAGATCTCCTTTATCCATATCAAAAATTGAACTCAAGAATAAGGGCTGTGGTGGTTTTTGTACTCGTGTGATTGGCGGAATCATTTTTCAAGGTTTAGGTTTCGATACATGTTTTGTAATAAACTCCGGATTACAGAGCAGGTTCATGTATGGGGGCCAAATTTTTGCATATAATAAACAGTCATAAGAAAATGAAATTAGCTAAAAGGTCAAATAAAGATCGTGAAGGGTATCCCATGATGCTTGGATAACTCAGTTGGACAAATCTGGTTCAAAGGCATGATTGTTGGTGTTATTAGATGAGCATGAATATTGGCAAAACTAATTATGTTGGGGTTGTTTTTTATGGGAACAGGAGGTCTTTTTGTTTTATTTTGGTAAAGGAAGTAAAAAGTACCAAGTTATAAAAGTAGTAGGTGCAAACCATGAAGAAGACTGAATTTATAACACAAGTGCCTGTTTGGGAAGGTAGAGACCAGGTTGTTGTTTCTAATAATCTCTTTCACCGCTGGCCAGAAATCCCACTGTAGTGTGACCTCACAATCTGGACGGTCACAGTGACCTCTGACCTCCAAAATTCACCTTTGAGTCCAAATGTAGATCAAAAATCCCTCAGTGCAGTCAAGATTTCAGTTAACGGGGACAATGTCAGTGGCTTTGATCTGAGGCTTTTTATCACGTCCCAGAGGGGACATGTGTGCAAAATTTGAAGAAAATCCCTCAAAGTGTTCTCGAGATATCGCGCTCTGACAGACGGACACCCAGAAAACATTCTGCCTCTGGACCTGGCCTTAAAACACAGTAAAACCTCCTTAGTGGAAGTAACAGAGAGTCTGGGAATCAAACCAAGGGCAACTTCCAGCACTTGACAGCACCAAAACTCGGTGCGACAGATACATTTCAGTCACAGCTAAAAGCACTGGAGTTCAATTACCAGCTGGGCTCAGTGTTGTTAAAAAACAGCAAATAACTCTAAATACCAAATTCCTACGGTCCCTTCAAATTAAAATTCCTGGATCCTCCCCTTTATACAGATTCCAAATTTAATAGGTTCTGCTTTGGCTCATTCCCCATCATCCCACCAACTTTCATGGATATCCAACAATCAAATCAGTGTCAGTTTCTACCTTTCACACCTTTTTACGGATCTGCACCAAAATTTAATGGGTTCTTCCTTGAGCTGTTCCCCACCCTCCCGCCAAGTTTAGCTTACATCCATCCAGTATATTTTGTGTAATCCCGCTAACTACAAACTTTACCGCCGTCCTTTGGGCCACATTTCATGACCATCAGGGGGTGGAAAACTCAAAAGAATCGCCTTGTATTTGTAAATTACAGCACCCAGTCATGGATTTCAGGGAGGAGCGGGATGGTATGTTTGGTAGCAATCTAAATAAGTGAGTGAGACAATGAAACGTTGATCTAGTCAAGACGTGGTTGGAAACGGCAGAGAAGGAAAGTGTAGCAGAGGACACGGAGGAGGTGTGGCTGCATGTCCACACACAGACACACACACACGGAGCTTGACAGTGATCCATGTGTTAAGGAAAATCTCTCAACTGAGTTAAGTAGAGTGTCTTAGGCTGATGCGAGCTCTATAAACAAAACCGGGGACTGTTTAACAAGCTGCCGCAGCAATTTAAAAAGGTCAGCGTCCAAAGTAAATATGCAAGTAGTTGCTGCAGCTTGGAAGGTTCCTAATTTGGTCACATCATCAACATCATCATCATCAGTGCTTGAAGCTGTGACACGGGAATGATAAAATTGACATTACTGCTGGTTTTTTTAATCACGTCGCTGCATTTGCTGAGCTTGCATTCTTTAGGGATGTAAATGAAAACTCCCATTTTCAAGCTCATTAAAGTGAAAAGTACTTAAGCAGCCACGTGACGGTGTGAAATTCACATCCTGACTCATAAAGGAG